>OX596243.1:1680002-1813473 GCA_951394255.1 Polyploca ridens | reverse complement strand
AAACAACGACCTGTATAGTAAATTTTTAAATATTTCTAAAGCCTCTAGTGGCACATTATAATATCATGTTTTATAGCCATCTGAGGATAATGTAGTTGGCTACAATATTATTATTTCAATTATGTATATTTTTATAGTTATATTTATGTTGTTGCTGTTTTTTGTCCCATAATAAATAAATAAATAAATCTAGTCGTGTATCTAGACGAAATAAAAAAAAAAGAGTCTCTCAAATATCAATTTTGAGAGCAATCGGACCTGTAACAAAATAGTTCAAAATGGCGGATACTTTTTCAATTTTGAGCAAAAATTCATGTTATATGGTTCAAGAGTCTCTCAAATATAAATTTTGAGAGCAATCAGACCAGTAACAAAATAATTCGTAATGGCGGACACTTTTTTTCAAATTTGTGCAAAGATTCATGTTATATGGTTCAAGAGTCTCTCAAATATAAATTTTGAGAGCAATCGGACCTGTAACAAAATAGTTCAAAATGGCGGATACTTTTTTCAATTTTGTGCAAAGATTCATGTTATATGGTACAAGAGTCTCTCAAATATCAATTTTGATAGCAATCGGACCTGTAACAAAATAGTTCAAAATGCCGGACACTTTTTTAAATTATGAGCTAAGATTCATGTTATATGTTCCAAGAGTCTCTCAAATATCAATTTTGAGAGCAATCAAACCAGTTAAAATAATTCAAAACGGCGGACACTTTTTTGGATTTTGAAAAAAGATTCGTGTTTTGTAATCCCAAGGCCTGTCAAATCTCAATTTTGAGAGCAATCGGACTAGTACAGTAACTAAATAGTTCAAAATGGCGGACACTTTTTTTCAATTTTGAGCAAAGATTCATGTTATATGGTTCAAGCGTCCCTCAAATATCAATTTTGAGAGCAATCGGACCAGTAACAAAATAGTTCAAAATGGCGGACACTTGTTTCAAATTTGTGCAAAGATTCATGTTATATGGTACAAGAGTCTCTCAAATCTCTCAATTCGCGATACCGTGAACGGGCGGGTCGAGAGGGGCGCGCGGGCGGGCGCGCAAATCGCTCGGCACCTCACGACATTGCAGCCGTGGGGAGCCGGGGCGGGTTGCTATTATAATTATATTAATAATAATATAGAATTATTTTAACAAAATAAAACCAAATAAAAGTTTAATTGGATAACAAATTATATAGGTACCTGAACTACTTTGTTTACTAGTGTAAAAAAACAATATTCAGTACATTATACTATATAACTACTTATAACCTAATTCAACCTACCAGATACCTTGTTTACATCTACATCTTGTTTTGTCTACATCGATCGACATGAAGCCATACTGAAAAGTATCAAATAATAACGCGCGCAGTAAGTAAGTTGGCGGAGGAGCCGCACCAATGTTGGCCCCGCGTTGACTCGGCTTGGCGCTGGCAAATACCTAAATTCGAGCGCGGCCGGGTAGCATATATGCTCTTAAGATATTATCATTGTTATTTATATATTTGTTATGGGTTTCGGCTGCGATCTTCTGTAAGGTGGAGGTACTTTCCCAGACGGGCTGCTCCGAATTTTGAACGGGAGAACCCGTTATGCCCTACATCTGCTAAACATTTGTGCGGAGTGAACTATATCCAGATCTGTAATAACCTGTTGACTGTGCTGTCCCCAGAAATCCCCCTATTCCACGTGATAAACGCCCGCATAACGTTCGGCAACATATTCGCGACGGAGTCCCCCGTGGGTCACATCTCGTGCATAGAGGAGGGCGACCGGCTGTCGTGCGTCGTGGACGACCTGTGCTTCAGCGTGGGCGGCGGGTACCGCGACGCGACCGCCGCCGACGACCGGCTGGCGTGCGGCCTGGACGACGAGGAGGGCCTGCTGCAGTACGCGATACAGCAGAGCCTCATGGAGGCCGGCACTCACGACGACCAGGTGAGGGGCGGGCTGCGGGCTGCGGGCAGGGGAGGGGCTGCTGCAGTACGCGATACAGCAGAGCCTCATGGAGGCGGGCACTCACGACGACCAGGTGAGGGGCGGGCTGCGGGCAGGGGAGGGGCTGCTGCAGTACGCGATACAGCAGAGCCTCATGGAGGCGGGCACTCACGACGACCAGGTGAGGGGCGGGCTGCGGGCAGGGGAGGGGCTGCTGCAGTACGCGATACAGCAGAGCCTCATGGAGGCGGGCACTCACGACGACCAGGTGAGGGGCGGGCTGCGGGCAGGGGAGGGGCTGCTGCAGTACGCGATACAGCAGAGCCTCATGGAGGCGGGCACTCACGACGACCAGGTGAGGGGCGGGCTGCGGGCAGGGGAGGGGCTGCTGCAGTACGCGATACAGCAGAGCCTCATGGAGGCGGGCACTCACGACGACCAGGTGAGGGGCGGGCTGCGGGCAGGGGAGGGGCTGCTGCAGTACGCGATACAGCAGAGCCTCATGGAGGCGGGCACTCACGACGACCAGGTGAGGGGCAGGCTGCGGGCAGGGGAGGGGCTGCTGCAGTACGCGATACAGCAGAGCCTCATGGAGGCGGGCACTCACGACGACCAGGTGAGGGGCGGGCTGCGGGCAGGGGAGGGGCTGCTGCAGTACGCGATACAGCAGAGCCTCATGGAGGCGGGCACTCACGACGACCAGGTGAGGGGCGGGCTGCGGGCAGGGGAGGGGCTGCTGCAGTACGCGATACAGCAGAGCCTCATGGAGGCGGGCACTCACGACGACCAGGTGAGTGCCGCGCTGCGGGCTGCGGGCTGCGGGCAGAGGAGGGCCTGCTGCAGTACGCGATACAGCAGAGCCTCATGGAGGCCGGCACGCACGACGACCAGGTGAGGGGCGCGCTGCGGGCTGCGGGCAGGGGAGGGGTTGCTGCAGTACGCGATACAGCAGAGCCTCATGGAGGCGGGCACTCACGACGACCAGGTGAGGGGCGGGCTGCGGGCAGGGGAGGGGCTGCTGCAGTACGCGATACAGCAGAGCCTCATGGAGGCGGGCACTCACGACGACCAGGTGAGGGGCGGGCTGCGGGCAGGGGAGGGGCTGCTGCAGTACGCGATACAGCAGAGCCTCATGGAGGCGGGCACTCACAACGACCAGGTGAGTGCCGCGCTGCGGGCTGCGGGCTGCGGGCAGAGGAGGGCCTGCTGCAGTACGCGATACAGCAGAGCCTCATGGAGGCGGGCACTCACGACGACCAGGTGAGTGCCGCGCTGCGGGCTGCGGGCTGCGGGCAGGGGAGGGGCTGCTGCAGTACGCGATACAGCAGAGCCTCATGGAGGCCGGCACGCACGACGACCAGGTGAGGGGCGCGCTGCGGGCTGCGGGCAGGGGAGGGGCTGCTGCAGTACGCGATACAGCAGAGCCTCATGGAGGCGGGCACTCACGACGACCAGGTGAGGGCGCGCTGCGGGCTGCGGGCTGCGGGCAGGGGAGGGGCTGCTGCAGTACGCGATACAGCAGAGCCTCATGGAGGCCGGCACGCACGACGACCAGGTGAGGGGCGCGCTGCGGGCTGCGGGCAGGGGAGGGGCTGCTGCAGTACGCGATAAAGCAGAGCCTCATGGAGGCCGGCACGCACGACGACCAGGTGAGGGGCGCGCTGCGGGCTGCGGGCAGGGGAGGGGCTGCTGCAGTACGCGATACAGCAGAGCCTCATGGAGGCGGGCACTCACGACGACCAGGTGAGGGCGCGCTGCGGGCTGCGGGCTGCGGGCAGGGGAGGGGCTGCTGCAGTACGCGATACAGCAGAGCCTCATGGATGACCAAGTAAGGGTTGCGTAGTTTTTTATAGGCAATATCCACTTTTACCCAGACTTTTGGCCCATAACATACGACACCTAAGATGACCTTCTTAGTCTCTAAATATGGCATATTTACTTTCACATTAGAGATCCTTTTGTCATCGCTTTTCAAAATCAAAATCAAAATGTTATTTATTCAGTTAGGCCCTAGTAAGGCACTTATGAACGTTACATTTAGTTAGTAATGTATGTTGTTGTCCAGGTGGACGTGTGGGAAGCCCTGCGCGGCGCGCGGCCCGCCTCGCCGCGCTCGCGGGGCTCCCCCGCGCACCTCCTGCCGCACGAGGACACGCAACTGCAAAGGTAACTACTACTTTTAACAAAGGTAGATCATAGCGTTTATTCGCTCAAAGAGCGGCTCGACTGTGGAACACCTCCACTTTACAAAATACCGCAGCCAAATAACTTAATATTGTGTTCCTGCAGTGACAGTGTGTTACTGCGTTATTGACATACCGAAAATACGGTCACAGCGTTTTGCTTCCTAATTTATAATGCGGACAGCAAGGAAGTGGAACTTGCTTTCGGCGTCTGTGTTTCCTGACTCTTACAATCTAGGAACTTTCAAGGTCAGATTGAATAGGTTTCTTCTGGGTAAGCATGTTCCATCTTAGGCTTCGTCATCGTCCCTTATGGGCGGGTCAGTGGCAAAACGCAAGCCCATCTAATAAAAAAAAAAGCGCGAGGTCGCTAGAGCTCATTGAGGAGAGAGGGCATGACTGATGCTCCGTGTTTTGGCAGGCCGGCTACGGTACCCGCTTACCATCAGGCGGGCCGTATGCTTCTAACAGTGCTTATTCCAGCAAGATAATTGTTATTTATCGTATAATTAAACAATCGTGTGGAAAAATATTAAAACTTAAACAAATATGATTTATTAAAATATTCCATTGTAATAGTAGTTACAATGACTTTAAATATTGTCAATATCCTACAAGTGCAAACAACAACTGTACAACGTTTCGATTCAATCGGATGACGTTAAGCGAATGCATTTTTATCCTACTTCAAAAAAAGGAGGTTCTAAATTCGGTCTTTTTTTTTCTTTTTTTATAATATGTTTGTTACCTTAGAACTTCGTCATTTATTAACAGATTTTTTTTAATTTTATTTTTGTTTGTAAGTGTATACTTCCCGTTTGGTCCCATTGTCATCAGGTCAGCATTTGATAACTACTTAGTGTACTTTGAAGTCGGTTAACACATACATATACATTAGGATCTTGAATTATTTGTTCGTTTTCATATTTTGAAACTGATTTAAAAAGTTAAGGATTAGTAAATGAAGTTAACCCACAATTTGATGTATTTAAAATAATATTTTGCTAATTTTACTATTCAATTACATTACAGGCGTCCCCGTCGACGACTGTACATATTTTTTTGATATTGTGTGAGTGTTTGCGTGTGCGCTAGATTAGTAGATATAAACATTATCAAGCACTGGTTTGAAATTATTTATGAAAGGCACATTATTGCTAGAACGTGACAAAAGTAATCTTTTCTCTTTCCTCTGAGTTTTAAATGCTGCAGGTGACAATTTGGCGCCAATGCAGTACACACTTTTATTTTATCATTATATTCAAGTCTCGTTGCACCGAGGACGTACATATTATGATTTTACTGTTAACTAGTTATTTTATTATGTGTTTAGTTTGACAATAAATTATTATTATTCTACTTCTTATTATTCTACTTCTTATTTATTAATAATTGTATTTCTCCAAAATTTCTAGTATATGTGGGAATAAGTATATGTACATATGTTTACCGCCGACGAAATCGTAATGGTTCATTTTCTCTCTCTCGATGATGCGATGTTCCACCACAGTGCCGTTGGGCAACTGCGACTTTAAAGTCTCCACGTCTTCTTTTGTTGCCAACTTGTCATTGTTCCCCACTAATAAAGCTATCTTCATTGTCAATTTGGTCAAATTGTAGTTTGGTGGCGACGCAGACCCGTATATATTTAAATTCTTTCGATAACCGTAATCGTATCGTCTAAACTCTTTATAAAGTTGCGCCAAATGAACCCCATTTTTTCTTGAAGTTCCTGTTGGAAAGTGTCCAACTAGCACCTGGTAGAACTCCGGTTCTAACTCCTCACTATCAAATCCGAATGCGTTTAATAATATGCCTACACCGCAAATTGGATAACCGATCAATTTATTGGTGCAGAATACGTTGTACACTGATTTTAATATCGTTTTGTTCCCGAGTAATTCTTCAACACCATATTTTATCAAAACATGATTAATTAGATCACGTTTTAGCACTAGAGCTAACACTGGAAGCTTTATATGGTCCAGGTGGCATATCGGAGCCAGCGATATAAGTGTCTTAATTTTATCGTTATATTCCGGTCTCGTAGTGCCTAGGACGTAAAAAACCGTCGTGCCTTCAGAATGGCCGATAACTTGTAGCTGTGTAACGCCGCATATTTCCAATATGAAGTCAATGTTAGCTGCCATGTCGTAGTATCCAATTTCGTGGAAACTGAAGTCCCAAAACTTTTTATCTGTATCAGGATCTAAAGTGATATGTCGTCGGGAGTACTTATTGCCTCTGAAGTTGCCCAACCAAACGTCGTAGCCTTCTTGCGATAGATTAAATGCCAGAGAAGTGTTTCTTCTTAGAATATAAGTATCAGCCGAGTCTAAAAATCCATGAATCAGTAGAACAGGCCTTTTTCTATTACCTGGTATATTGAACGTCGTCAAGTTGTATCCATCTTCTGTGATGAGATGGAACGGTATGGCTTCTTTGCCATACTTTTTCGCGAGCCCAATGAAGTCAAGTCGAGCGTCTTCAGGGATATTGACTGGATCGTACGAGGTTAGCGTGCACTCCGCAATGGTTGCCACTGCTAGTATTGCAGTTAACACTTTCATGATACTTGATAAACTGCGTTTAACATTTTCTATTTTGAATTCCTGCCTTTATATGAAAGCTAATTTGAATACGCGTACATTAAATTGCGATTGACTCGATTGTTTTCTGAATATATTCGGATCAACCTTGGCCCAATCTTAATAGTTTTAAGGCTCTATACATAAGCGAATAATGCCGCTAAAATATCGACCTGCCATTGGCGTTGGTAAAGACAAATTATTTAATGGCATATGGAGTTGTATATTAGTAGATTATGCACCAAGGGGATAAACCAGTGTCTTGAGTCATGGGCGGTATATTGAACCCTGAGCGTAACGAGGGCCCAGCGTTAGCGCTCTGTAAACATGCCGGGCGGAATTATTCACCTGTATAATAATGCCTTTACAATTCTTACTTTAATTGTAGTTTTATCGCAAGCCTGATAAAATTTATATGTATGCACTTTTTAGGGTTCCGTACCCGAAGGGTGCCAAACGGGACTCTATTACTAAAGACTCCGCTGTCCGTCTGTCTATCAGTGAGCTGTATCTCATGAACGGTAATAGGTACACAGCTGAAATTTTCAGAGAATATGTATCCCACCAAAATATGTGGCTAGCGAAAAGGCCACATATTTTGACTACGGTGTGTAGAGTTTGTGAAGTTAGGGCTTGTAGAGTAAGTGCATGTAGAGTTATAAGCTTGGCTCTATATGAGATCTGATAACTTATACTATTACTAAAGACTCCGCTGTCCGTCTGTCTATCAGTGAGCTGTATCTCATGAACGGTAATAGGTACACAGCTGAAATTTGTATTTCTATTGCCGCCATAACAACAAATAATAAAAATTAAATATAATTAAAAATTAAAGGGAGCGCCCATACAAGAAACGACTTTTTTTGGTTTTTGTTTTCATGGCAAAGTTGAGTTAGTTAATAGTGTACGGAACCCTCCGTGTGCGAGTCCGACTCGCACTTGGCCGGTTTTTTATTACTTCACTACACCACTGAAGTAGAGGACATTGTGGAGTACGTGCGCCAATAGATCAACACCCCTGGAATCGAGTCGCAATGTCAATTTCAAAGCGTTCGAGGTGCGAGTATCAACATGTTTTCTGTACCTCCTCATGGAAGGGGACTTTTGGCCGCAGGGCGTGGTGTTCCGTCGCTTTCGCGGAAAAGTGCCACACGATCGCACAAAGACAAAAAAAACTATCCCCCTTATTCATAATCACTTTTTAACTGAATCAGTGTAATAGTGTGCCCCGTCTAACTCTTTCGATCACCAAATGTCACCTGTCAGATTAAGACTTCGGAATTTTAGCTAATCAACGTTTGATAACTTTGTTATGAATAAGGGGGTATGTATTTATGTTCTTGTAAGGTATAATATCTATGGGCCACATGAACGCCTTAGCTACTCAACCGATCATTATGAAATTTGGTATGCAGATAGCTTATGGTATGGATAAGGACATAGGCTACTTTTTATCCCGGGAACGCGGGGGAAACCGCGGGGAGCCAGTAAATATTATTTTCATGCACCCTTAATTTTTCATTACAAAAAAACGCACATTAAATTAACTACTTTTTATTTGTTGAATTGTTAATTGTCGAAACATGTTTATAAGCGACAGACCACACTGCGTTTTGAAACAGTACACGACAGAATCAATGAATGTGATATTGCTATGTTTAATTTACATGGCAAATTAATTTTACTTTATAAAGTGCAAATGAATTCCGCTCCCCTTAACATTCCTCTACGCCCTCCTGGAATTCCTGCATTAGGGAGCTCGTACACGAGCGATAATTGCTGAGCGATTATTTTGTTGATTTATTGAAACGCACAGGAGCTACAATTTAAGGTCAATCTAAATACATTAAAAAAACTAGGATACAGTAGGACTAGTCAGCGCTTGTGTGTACAACAGTGCACACTGGAATTATGCTGAGTTTGTCAGACGTTTATCTTTACTGTATCCTAATTATTTTAATATGTGTTTAGTTTGACAGTAAATTATTACTATTCTAATTCTAGTCCTACTAATATTTTAAATGCGAAAGTTTATGAGTATAGATGTATGTTTGTTATTATTTCACGCAAAAACTACTAAACGGATTTAGATGTTTGGCACACAGATAGGATATGTTCTGGATTAACACATAGGATACTTTTTATACGTTCCCTCGGGAATGTGGGTGAAACCCCGCGAGACAGTTAGTTGATTAATAATTGTATTTTTCCAAAATTTCTAATATATGTGGGATAATTAAAAAATATATACAAAATTTAAACTTCATATTCTAATCGTTATCGTCTGTATTAGAAAAATCAACAAGAAAAACTACCAATAGCGGATTAATAAAAACAATAAAAGAGTTATTTAAAAAAATTTAATCGACTTCAAAATACACTTTAAAGTATGAAATACTTTATAGTCATATATTAGGCAATAGTCAGCGAAAGAGCACGACGTATTCCATTGGAAATATTTCGCTGACTTCAAATCAGTGTCAGGTTAGAGTTATTTCATACTTTTTAGTGTATTTTGAAATCGATGAAATTTTTTGAAATAACTTTTATATTTCGTCATTTCTGGGGGCACGAGAGTTACCCCCGCCAAGACGAGCCAAGCGAAGCGCAAGGGCACTACCTGCCTTTTCTCGAAGCACTTCGTCGTTTTTTTGAACCCTCATAACTTGGGTTTGGATTATACCAGATAAACAAAATTCTCGGTATATGATGCCAATAGTGAACTTATTAAACTTATTGAGTTTCAATAACATAGCTCTTATACTTTAGATTTTATTGATATCTAAAAAACCCCGATTTCGTCACTGACTCACTGATGATCATCAAAACTTTTAGGATACTTCCTGAAGTCCTAGAAAGCTGAAGTTTGGCAAAAAAAATATAAAACTTAGAACTTATACAACAAAAATAAAGTCAAAATATTTTATATTTATATTTTATTAGGTAATCCAACAGCGTACTTAAGACACAAATTCAAAACAGTTGGTATTTACAATAAGGCCAAGAAAGGGTTACACAAATTACTAATTAATATCATACATTGAAGTTAAGCTATGAAAAACAAATTTAAAAAAGCGACATACAAAAAGAAGTGAAATCCTATCATCAAAAACATTTTCATGTAAAATATTGCCAAGACGGGACTATATGGCTCGCACTGTCAAAAAGTTATCAGATCTCATGTAGAGCCAAGCTTATAACTCTACACGCTCTAACGAGTCCTAACTTCAAAATAACAAGAAAAAAAAATTAAAAAACTTCATTTTTACGAAAATACATGTTTTTTTAAAATAACTATATTATTTTCTTCAAAATTCAGTTTGGGGTTCCATTCAGTATTTTTTCTCTAAGACATGTAGTTCAGAATTTGCCCATACTGGCTAGAAAAAAAAATTCACCCAGCAAACATAGATACTAATCGCTCGCTATCGTAAATGTTACTCAGAATAATGGCACATAACATTTATTTACCATTGCTTTGAAAAGCTGTAAATAAATTTAGTTATTTATTTATTTAAGCAAAATTTATTTGCCGATATTTTGCTTTGCTATAATCTATCTTTATATATAAAATTCTACTGCACAATCAGCCCGGCAGATGGCGCTGCAGTTGATAATATAACCTAGATACTGACTGCAGCGCCATCTGCCGGGCTGATTTGTGAATATAAACCATCCAGGGCGCCACCCAAACGCATACAAAAAAAATATTCAAATCGGTCCAGCCGTTTAGGAGGAGTTCAGTGACAAATAAACGTACATACCCCCTCTTTTCCTACTGAGATTTTCTATAGTGGCCACCTTCACCAACCTCTCGGTCATAAAAGACGGCACACTATACCAGGCAACCCCTTACGAGGCGTCTGGGACCATCTGCGGTAGGTCACGCCGCCAGAGTACTCGCCCCTGGTACTCAAGAGAAAATGTGAGTCGCACCGTGATCACTCACTACCATTTGTCCAGAATGGTACCGGAGCAGTCAAAGTCGCTCACCACACGCACCCCAGCACGCCAGCACTAGCATGAGCACTAACGTAAAAATACGCAGCGCAAACACCGGCACTAGCGCACCTTGTTGGTGCTAGCGGATTCAATCCCCGCTAGGGACGCCAGAGAAGCTGGCTCCCATTTCTCCAGAATGGTCCCGGAGCTGTCATACACGCTCACCTCCCGAATACGAATCCACGCATCTACCCAATGCCTACAGCTGGGTTGCCGGAAAACTAATCCAACGGGTAGTCCTCTACTTTCTATCCAGGAAATTGCCGGAGATGCAGTTCACTCACAGGAGCTCACTTGCTTGAGGGTTACTCACGAACCCCGCGTCTCACCACCAGGTGGCCCTTTGCCTTAGGCCGGTAACTTCAGACACTTGTTGCGCACGAGGAATGACGCACGACCAACACACAGTCGAGCAGACAACATGCCACTCCTCTGCAACCACCACATAGACCACCGCGAGTCCAATCCCAATGTCAGGTTCCACCTTTGCGCTTGCAATAGTGGAGGGCCAACCTGACCCCGCGTACCCTTATCCAAACAGCCGGACCCGTAGTTCCAGCTGCGAACCCCATCTGTTCGGGTCGTACAGACGTGGGCGTTGCTCATTTCGCACCACCCGGAGAACACGTGTACGGAGTTTTAAGGCAGAACGTACGGACGCGAGGAACATTATCCTCCAAACGTACAAACCCCCTCTTTCTCTACTGAGATTTTCTATAGTGGCCACCTTCACCAACCTCTCGGTCATAAAAGACGGCACACTATACCAGGCAACCCCTTACGAGGCGTCTGGGACCATCTGCGGTAGGTCACGCCGCCAGAGTACTCGCCCCTGGTACTCAAGAGAAAATGTGAGTCGCACCGTGATCACTCACTACCATTTACCTCCAAACGTACAGTTGAATTTTATTGTATGCGTTTGGGTGACGCTCTGGATGGTTTAAATAGGGTAGGGTAGGGTAGCACCACGCGAACGAAGTCGCGCCGGGCAGCTAGTTTACTTATATAAATAAAAATCAATTGCCACATGTATGTAAGAGCATCCCTTGAAAACGACTCGAGTCTAAAGAATGCAATCTCGATCCCGCGAGATCGAAAAATCCCAAAAATATTCGGGATTCCGATCCCTGGATCTCGCGGGATTTAAAATTCTAATCTCAAAGGATAATCCCGACTCGTGATTGCATTCCCTAACCGATTTGGCTTTTTTTTGTAGTGTTAGTAATAAAATTGGCAGGACAAGGTTTGTATGAATGAACATTTTTGGAAAATACACCGGATAAATGAAAATTCATCTGGGCGACGCCGGGCACGAACAGCTTATTTCAAATAAAAATAATTGTATCACAACTAGGCAGAACCCTCTGTAAACAAGTCGGGCGGAATTTATCAAAGGTATAAAATGCCTTCCAAATATTTAATTTCATTGTAGTTTTATGGCAAGCCTAATTTCTGTGTATGTACTTTTTATTCAGGTATATTTTTGCATATTGTTAAATAAATTGGCCTTTAGGAGTCCTCAAAACGTTGATATGAAGACAAACAAAAGATCATTCTCAGCTGTATTTTTGCAAAGACAAAGCCAAAGCCATTTATTCAGTTTAGGCCTTAGATGGGAACTTATGGAGGACAAATCTGCTGGCCACCGGAACGGAATTCATCCTTCAAGTCAACAGGTTCGATTCCTAGCTAAAATCTAACTATGCAGTTAGTGTTTCCTCAATAATCTAACTCGTAGCTCCTATGTATAGCACTTTTCGTGACTCCGTTTCCGTTCGTAATTTCTATGAGCACTTCTGATACTAGGGTCAATTTATCACTATCATAAAAATAGCCAACTGAGAACTGGCCCCTAGACGTTAGACCAGGTTACTTGTTAGCTCTTGGAATCTTATGAAATATTAGGTAATATAAAATTATTTATTTGTTAATACATAATAAACCATAATCAAAAATAACAACGCAATTACGCACAGAAAAAATAAACACCAAAAACATGTGCACGTTACATCAATATATAAATAAATAAATATAAATATCCTGGGACATTCCTCACACACGGTCATCTGATCCCAAACTAAGCAGAGCTTGTAATATGGAAACCAGATAACTGATATAATACATATACTACTTTTTTGTTTGTAAATACATACTTACACCCAGACTCAGGACATACAGACATGTTCATGCACACAAATGCATGTCCTGTGTGGGAATCGAACCCACGACCTGCGGCGCGTAAGACGAACCTTAACCAACTGCGCCAACTGGCCCATCAATATATAAAAATCAATGCCACTTTTCGTTGTAATTTTATAATTCAAGAACAGGCTCCAACCTATCCAAACCAAATGTTTAGGCTTTGTTCGGACTATTTAGTGGTTTATGTGAAGTTTGCACAAAATCGGTCGAGCGGTTCTTTCTTTATCACATTTTTTGTAACAAATGAATTAACTCCCTGGATGGTTTAGATATAGTAGGGTAGGGTAGGGTAGGGTGGGCTCTGCTGGATACGCGGACGAATGCTTCGGCGCCCCCGTATATCCAGCCGGCAGCGACAGGTAGGATCGCCGTGGGGTTTTAGTCAGTAGGAGTCTGACATAACCCGGCCGCTCCCCCCGGAGTGCCCGAGTATCCATGAGGATTTCCCCACGAAAAAAAAAAAAAGGGTAGGGTGGTGTGGGGTGGGGTAGGGTAGCACCACGCGAACGATGTCGCGCCGGGCAGCTAGTAATACATAAATGAACAAAATATTTAAAAACTATATTTATCTGTATATGTCACAATTATAGTAAATCAAAAATAATCAACAAACCACAAAGGAACTTAACTTTACAAAATATAAATGCCTAGCTTAAGTTTAAACTAAGCCACACAGAGGGAAAGTATTTTGAATGTTAATACAGTATTTTTATTCAAAGAAGACTTATTTTAGTAAAAAAACATTTTTATAGCACTGTTTGACCTAAACTCGAACTTATTACACGCTTCTCGGTGACCTAAGTAGTTCATTATTACATGGAGCAGCGTGTAATATGTGCGGCTTTATGTCACATGTGCTTTTAAATAGTATACGATTCTCGTTACTAAGTCCTAATTGACTTAAGTCACAAAAATCTCTTATTGATATAGGCACGCATTTGAATTTAGTCTTAAATAAATATAGATATTTTATGTATATGCACAATCGGGCAAACTGGAAGTCAGCGCTTGTGTGTACAACAGTGGATACTGGAATTATGCTGAGTTTGTCAGAGTTATTTTCATATGTGATTAGTTTGACAATAAATTATTATTATTATTCTACTTCTAGTTTATTAATAATTGTATTGCTCCAAAATTTCTAATATATGTGGGAATAAGTATATGTACATATGTTTACCGCCGATGAAATCGAGGTGATTCATCTGTTTTCTCTCAATGATGCGATGTTCCACCACAGTACCGGTGGGCAACTGCGACTTTAACGTCTCCACGTCTTCTTTTTTTGACAAATTGTCATTGTTCCCCACTAACAGAGCAGTCTTCATTGTAAATTTGGTCAAATCGTAAGATGGAGGCAAAAAAGATCCATACATCTTTTGATTTTTTATATAACCGTAATTATACTGTCTAAAACCTTCCTTATACAGCTGAGATAAATGATGGAAATTTTTTCTTGAAGTTCCCGATGGATAATGTTTGATGAAAATCTCATAAAATTCTGGTTCGAACTCTTCAATATCAGATCCGTAAAAGGTGTTTAAAAGTATGCCGTCACCACATACTGTATAGCCTAGTAATACATTTTCACATAGATGATCGAAAACCTGTTTCGTTAGTGTGGTATTCCCGAAAATTTCTTCCGTACCAAGAGCTATCAATGCATCATTAACTAGATCACTTGTTTGTACCAAAACATCTAATGGAGGTTCTAGATGGTCCAGGTGGCATATCGGGGCTAGCGATATAAGTGTCTTAATTTTATCGTTATATTCCGTTCTCGTAGTGCCGAGGACGTAAAAAACCGTCGTGCCTTCAGAATGGCCGATAACTTGTAGCTGTGTAACGTCGCACATTTCCAATATATAATCGATGTTAGCTGCCATGTCGTAGTATCCAATTTCGTCGAAACTGAAATCCCAAAACTCTTTGTCTGTATCAGGATCTAAAGTGATATGTCGCCGAGAGTACTTATTGCCTCTGAAGTTGGCCAACCACACGTCGTAGCCTGATTGTGATAGATTAAAAGCCAGAGAAGTGTTTCCTCTTAAAATGTAACTATCGGCCACGTCCAAATATCCATGCACCAATAGAACAGGTCTGCTTTTATTACCTGGTATATTGAATAACGTTAAGTTGTATCCATCATCTGTGATGACTTCGTGCGCTTTGGCTTCTAAGCCATATTCATTTGCGAGCCCAATGAAGTCGAGGTTACCATCTTCAGAGCTATCTTCTTCAGAGCTATCTTCTATATCATTTGATTCGTTCACATCAGTGTCGTTTGATTCTACTGCGCATTCAGCAATCGTGATCGCTGTTAAGACTATACCCAAAACTAATTTCATTTTGAGAAACAAATTATTAAGAGGTAAATTAGTTATTTCTGGTGACAAATCAAATGGTACACGATCAAATTTAGTGCTGAATAACTACTAACCGCCTTCCTTTATTAGACTCTACCAAGATAATTACATGCTTTACATATTCAAATTAATATGAAAATGTAAATATTTAAATACTATTGGTATGTAAATTTTAGTGATTTTATAAGTAATAGCATTAGCAGACGATCACATCTGGTGCGGCCGAACAACCGATCAGACGAAGACAGCGCTATGCGTTAAAATGAGAACGTGACGCTTTCTGTTCGATGGCTCGCCACAACAGGTTCGGTCGTCTGGTAATGCTATTAAATTAAAATTATTTTAGTATACAGTGTACCGGCAAAATAAATCAATATTCAAGGATACGAAATTAATTACGTTTGATTGGAGAATATGCTTGCTTGCTAGCATAGCATAGAATTAGCAAGCTGAAGTGGCAATTGGCCGGTCACATCTGCCGCAGGACCACAGACATAAATCTAAATAGATACCGCCTGTCCCTCAATCTGTATGAAAACCAAGCGTGCCATTTTTTAGGGTTCCGTACCCAAAGGGTACTGTCCGTCCGTCCGTCTGTCTGTCTGTCATTCGGCTGTATCTAATGAACCTTAATAGGTAGATACTTGATTTTTTTACAGAATATGTATTTCTATTGCCGCTATAACAATAAATATAAAACTTTAATGAATGAAAATGGCCGTTGCCAAAACTTTATACATCGATTGGGGACACTCATACGAACAAAAAACAGGGTGACTATGCCCTAAAACGTCACGTTACAGAGTTTATGTATAAAGGTTTCATAGTGCGCTACCATTTTATAAAAAAACAATAAATGGCGCCCCAAAAAATTCAAAAATCTTCACACTCCTTTAAACCATTGTAACACTATTTTTGAAAAGTACAATAAATTAAAATGTTCTTGACAACGCGTGAGTGATATCTCTATTCTTGCATTATGCTACGGTAACCGCAGGAGTTGAATGCCGAACATGTATAGTTAGAAAACTATTTTTCTATAGATATCTCATTGTTTGGCCATTATTGACCATCAAAGCACCAACTATCTCGCTCGGCAAACATTGTAAAACAAGAAATGCATAGAGTAGTTATTATTTAAAAAAATTCATACATGAATGGCTTTTAATTGTCTGCCTTTATAAGAAACCCCAAGACAATTACATGCATTACATATCAAAATTAATATGAAAAAAATGATAATATTAATTTGCTGCTAGTATGTATATTTCCATAAATTTAAATAAATTATTTTATTATTTAATTTAAGTTACATTGTTATTTAAATTATCTCTTATTATATTATCTTCCACGTGGGTCATAAATTAGCTGTATTTATTCAACTGGTTTATAAATATTACACGTAATTAATTCTGCAGGCCTCTATTTCACCAAGCTGATAGATGACAGGTGATGTGACAATTTAAAGGTGGCAGGTTAAAGGCGACTATTCTACAAATTAGCAAATCGATTTCAAAGGAAATACGACAAATTGTCAAAAATAACGTTTCATAAACATTATTGTTTGTAGTAATAAACATTATTGTTTGTAATAATAAACATTATTGTTTGAAATATTGTTTAGATTTGACTACAATTTAAGTTACGAGTTATTTCATACTTTTTAGTGTATTTTGAAGTTTTTTTTTACTCTATACATGAAAATTCTCGTGTCACAGTTTGTAACAAAACTCCTCCGAAACGGCTTTTGTGTGTAGATTAAGACACCACGCAAATGAAGACGCGCTAGTGGCACTAGGCAGCTAGTTTTTCTTTTTAATTCTCCTTCTTTTGAATTCAATTAAACATACGTACGGTATTACATGCATACGGCCCGCCTGATGGTAAGCGGTTGCCGTAGCCATATAGACGCTTGCAACACACGACGAATCACCTCACGCATAACCGACCCTTTCCCTCTCCCCAATGAGCACTGGCGACCTTCTCACGCGCAGGAACACAACTTTGTTATTTGGCTGCGTTATTCTGTGAGGGGAGGTACTTCCCCAGTCGAGCTGCTCTGAAGAATATTTGGCGTAAGATAGGTATTATATTTAGTATATTTACCCTGTTAGGTATATTTTATTCAAAAAATCTTAGATACATTGATTATAAGTCGCGTGACGTCATTGTCATTGTCTAAACGGTGAAACTCACTTCATACAAATTACTATGTCGGCATGTACATAAGTATCACGTTGTCACCATACTAAATAAAACACTTATTCCCTTATTTTTTGTCTGATATTTTTCTTTTAAATTCATGCTATAAAATAATTAAAATTAACATTCCAATAGTATTTTAATATTTACATTTTCAAAATAATGCTGATATGTAATGCATGTCTGATATCATGCATTCATAATGTATCGGGTGTCTTATAAAGGAAGGCGGTTAGTAGTTTTTCAGTACTGAATTTGATCGTGTACCATAAGTTGTCACCAAAATTCTCAATATAATTTGATTTTCAAAATGAAATTAATTTTAGGTATAGCGTTAACAGCGATTACGATTGCTGAATGCGCAGTAGAATCAAACAACACTGATGTGAACGAAACAAGTTATACGGAAGATAGCTCTGAAGATGGTAGCCTCGACTTCATTGGGCTCGCAAATGAATATGGCTTAGAAGCCAAAGCGCACGTTGTCATCACAGATGATGGATACAACTTAACGTTATTCAATGTACCAGGTAATAAAAGCAGACCTGTTCTATTGGTGCATGGATTTTTGGACGTTGCCGATACTTACATTTTAAGAGGAAACACTTCTCTGGCTTTTAATCTATCACACGCAGGCTACGACGTGTGGTTGGCCAACTTCAGAGGCAATAGGTACTCTCGGAGACATATCACTTTAGATCCTGATACAGACAAAGAGTTTTGGGACTTCAGTTTCCACGAAATTGGATACTACGACATGGCAGCTAATATAGATTATATATTGGAAATGTGTGGCGTTACACAACTACAAGTTATCGGCCATTCTGAAGGCACGACGGTTTTTTACGTCCTAGGCACTACGAGACCGGAATATAACGATAAAATTAAGATACTTATATCTTTGGCCCCAATATGTCACCTGGATCATCTAGAACCTCCATTAGATGTTTTGGTACAAGCACGTGATTTAGTTAATGATGCATTGATAGCTCTTGGTATGGAAGAACTTTTCGGGAATACCACACTAACGAAACAGGTTTTCGATCTTCTATGTGAAAATGTATTACTCGGCTATACAGTATGTGGTGAAGGTATACTTTTAAACACCTTTTACGGATCAGATATTGAGGAATTTGAAACAGAATTTTATGAGCTTTTCATTAAGCATAGTCCATCGGGAACTTCAAGAAAAAACTTACATCATTTAACGCAGCTTTATAAGGGAGGTTTTAGACAATACAATTACGATGGTATAAAAAATCAAAAGATTTACGGATCTCTGTTGTCGCCATCTTACAATTACACCAAATTTACAATGAAGACTGCTCTGTTAGTGGGGAACAATGACAATTTGTCAAAAAAAGAAGACGTGGAGACTTTAAAGTCGCAGTTGCCCAACGGCACGGTGGTGGAACATCGCATCATTGAGAGAGAACAGATGAACCACGTCGATTTCACCGGCGGTAAACATATGTACATATACTTATTCCCACATATATTAGAAATTTTGGTGAAATACAATTATTAAACAACAAGTAGAAGAGTAATTATTTATTGCCTATATAAGGCCCACTTGTGCAACCTGAGTTATCTTATTAACTAAGAGTTAGTTGCTTATATATAAAATTGTCTGCATATTATGTCAAGTTAGTAACATATCTATACTATAATGCAATATTTAGAACAAGACAAGTGTGTTCTTATTTTTTTTAGAGCTTTCCCGTATTAATTAAATAAATAACAATTAAAAACATCAAACATTAGAATTTGTCGCTTGTACGATGACCTGCAATGAATTGATCCGCCGCCTTAGGCACCTCATATAGTTCGATCCGGTTTTTATAACAATAGAAATCAATTATTTTTATTTCTCGATAAAATTATGGTGTTAGCAATAATATTAAGCAAATACTATTATCATCGGAGTAAAAAGTAAATTTTTAAACTCACTAAACGCTGTTTATGATGTCACAGATTTTTTGATCACCTTGCTGTCACTGTTAAAAAATGTGTCATTTATTTACGTGACCATTTAATCAGTAGATTAGTTGAATAACGTGTTATCAGTATAGCCGTATATGATTATTTGCATTTTACAACAACAAAATAAAAAATCGTCTTCAAAATACACAAAAAATAACTAATCTGACACTGTTTTGAAATCAGCGAAATATTTTCGATGGAATATGTGCTCTTTCGCTGACTTAAGGGGGGGTCTAAGCTCAAATGCACAAAAATGGGTTTCTTTGAGAGTCGAGTATGACGTAACGCAATGAAAATACCTAACACAAAAAATAATGTGGACAGAAGAGGGTTTTGAGAAAAATGTTAACCGAATAGACTATTAAAAAGTGCTTTGATATTCCCAATAAAAAATTCGTAAGTTGCGTCTAAAAAAATCTTTCGCGTCGAAATTCTTCGTATTTTCAGCGATGACAACAATTTTATTTTAAAGAATCAATAAGATACAGAGTTATATTAGAATGTTAACCGGACACTTATTCAATTTAATGTGTATATTCTGTATAATCTAAAGAAAACTCGTAAATAATAGTCCATTTCATAGAGTCGACACATTTATGATTTTCCATTTTCAACCTTATTCCAGTGAAGAACGAGTGCTGTCAAAATCGTAGTCAGTCCGCGCCTTAAAAACAGAGTCAGATTAGTTTTTTCATACTTTTTAGTGTATTTTGAAGTCGTTTTTTTTTTTAATTACCTTTTTATTTATTGTTATTTAAATGATCTCTGTTTCTTACACGTATAACATTATTGAGTCATATTTATTCAACTGGTTCGTAACCACCCTATATGTAACAAACAACAGGCCTTGAATATCAATGTTTCTGTGTCAACAATCAACTACCGCGGGCACAGAAATAGATATAAGACCGCGGGATATGACTTCTATGACTTATATGTACTCATCGTACATATAAGTTTTTAATAAAAATTTCATTTTGAATAAAAGCTTTTTTTGGTGACTCTACTTTTTGTTGACTATACTTGCATTCTCATCCAATATACCACATATTAAGTCAATCCGACCACTGGGAGTGGGTGAAATTCGACTTGCAAGATTCCACCCGAACAAACAAACTTACATACATTGCAAGTTAAATAAAATATTGTAATAAATATGTACAGTATTACCCAACTAAGACGCGTCGTGAATCTTCGTCCGCACAGAAAAGAAAGTATGGCCCCGAAGATTAACGAAAGAATGCTTAAAACTTACAATCAACCTTAGATCACTACTATAAGGTTCATAATACACTGCAGTTGTTAGCTCCGTCTCACTCGCAAGTCACGCCCCTCCGCACGGCGCGCTTTAACATGGCGGCAGCTGCTGATCAATAGCGGTTTCCCGCGCTTTGAAAATGTACAAAAAGTATCTTCTGCGCAGGTACATCGGGTAAGCCATATCAGTTGGGCACTACTGTATCTACGTGTTAATGTGGGTGTATGTTCAAATGTTAGGCCACGGATCTAAATCAGTTTTTTTTTTCTTTTTTTTTTTTATACTACTTAGGTAGCAAACAAGCATACGGCCCGCCTGATGGTAAGCGGCTACCGCAGCCTATGGACGCTTGCAACACCAGGGGTGTCACTCACGCGTTGCCGACCCTGCAGAAATCTCTTCAGACCCTTTTTGAAGAACCCCATGCTGTATGCCATTGGGAAAACCACGGCAGGGAGCTCATTCCACAATCTGAGCGTCCGCGGAAGGAAGCTCCTTTGAGACTGCACAGTTCGAAACAATTCTGGTTTCAATATGTGAGGATGGACTCCCTGTGGATGGCGAGAGTTGTGATGGTAGAAGGTGGCCGTGGGCATCATCTTAAACAATTCTACAGAATACTGTCCGTTGTACAAGCGGTAGTAGAACACACATAAGGAGGCAAAGACTCTCCTCAGACTGAGGGGCTCTAAACGGTTTGTGAGCTCGGGATCGTCAACAATTCTAGCAGCACGTCGCTGAACCGAGTCTAAAGGCGCAAGCTGGTATCCAGGTGCTCCCGCCCACAGATGACAGCAGTACTCCATATGAGGCCGGACTTGCGACTTATAAAGTTGCAGCCTTTGCCTCGATGTGAAGTACTGCTTCGCTTTGTTGAGCACTCCGAGCTTTTTGGATGCCAGCTTAACCTTGTCTTCTAAGTGACTACGGAACAAAACGTCGCTAGAAATGTCGACGCCAAGGATCCCAATGCTGTTACTGATGTTCAAGGACGAGGGATATTAGCACGGCCCGTGTAATGAGCGTCCCCTGTACTGTCGTCTGCATAACAATGAATGCCGTCAATAGACAGCATATCATTGATATGCAGTAAGAACAATGTTGGGGACAGCACAGACCCTTGAGGGACGCCGGCATTTATGTCCATGCTATCGGAGCAGCTACCGTCTACGACGGCTCTTATGCATCTGCTGGACAGAAAGCTGGCGACCTATTTGCATAGTCCCTCGGGAAGCCCGTACGCTGGTAGCTTCGCTAGGAGACCCCGGTGCCAGACCCGATCGAACGCCTTCGCCACATCTAGGCTCACTGCCAGTGCCTCACCTTGACTCTCGATGGCGAGAGACCGTTTTTGTGCCGTAGACTACTTGTCTTGCTGATTTTTTTCTTACAGTGGGTACAGTACTATTCTTTATGCTGTGCATTGAGACCACCTTTGCAACATTCGGTCTTGCACGTCAAATGTAATGTGTTTCATTCGCAATTTCAGAGTTGGTCCCATAGTTAAAAAAATTGATCATATTGATGCACCTCTTCTGGCCTTTAATGCAGTGCTAGCGGTACCGTGTCACCGTGTGATGGTACTTATCCATCCATGTGCTAAAAAGAGAAGTAGTATAGCTATACTAAGAGAATAATAATAATTATACCCGGCTAGTTTATCCCATTGATATACATCCGCAGACAGCATACCGACAAAAGAGATTTTACAGTTTTGGTCGTCTAGTAACACAATAGCATCATTATTCAGTATGGTGTCATAATGAAGTCATAATGGCGTCATAATGGAGTCATAATGGAGTCATTATGGCGTCATAATGGAGTCATTATGGCGTCATACGGTGCCTATTTATTTCGAGTGCTATTTGACAACAATTTTCGTGCAGTGGTCAGTAGTTGAGACAAGTAGTATTCGCAGGGCGATAGAGGCGTCTCTAGCAGCGTTGAGCATCCCCGCGGAGAGGTCGGCGGGTCAGGAGGAGCAGGTGGAGCAGGTGGATCTCGGCGGGCCCGAGGCGTGCGCGGACCGGGAGCTGGCGGAGGCGCTGGCGCTGTCGGCGCGGGAGCAGAGCGCGCGCGACCTCCAGCTCGCCGCCGACCAGCACGCGCTGGACGAGGCGCTCAGGCTCTCGCTGCTCGATAAATAGATTATAGGTCAGTTCATTTCATACAATCACATGCCCTGTCCCGATCCCCAGGGGAAGCTTGAAAGTAGCGCCAGTGACTGAAAAGTTGAGAAAGAACTGGTTTCTTTTTTTTACTGTGTATTGGCCTGTGTTTGACCATAATTTCACCATGGTAAGTGATGATGTGGCCGAAGGGTAAGCACACAAAACCTAGAAACAACTGGCTCTCAAGTGCAGCTGTCGGAACACACCGATAGGTGCTTGGCGACAGATTTTCATGAGGGTGGTAGCCAGCCAGATGGGTACTACAAAGTACCCTACCACCGTTCTATGGTTTCCTCACGATGTTTTCCTTCACCGAAAGCTCAAGCACATTGTAGGATTCGAACCCGGGACCTTCGTCTCGGTATCCGACGTCACTGTCACTTATTACACCTTTATCGTGGTATGAACATTTTATGAGGAAGATGAAAACCACGTGACTAAGAGAGTTATGAATATGAAAGTGGAAGACCGAAAAAGAGATGGTGGGAACCAATGGATTCAGATTGGTCGAATATACAGGCGTGCCGATATTTGTCGTTAATCAGACTACTCGCATCGGGTTGAATAAGCGTGTGTGTGTGCGTGTGTGTGTGTGTGTGTGTGTGTGTGTGTGTGTGTGTGTGTGTGTGTGTGTGTGTGTGTCAGTGCGGGCCTGCGGGGGTGCGTGCCGTGCGTGCGTAGGGGGGGGGCAACAAGTTATTAATAAAAATATTATATTCTCTGTTTCAGATCTCAAAGTAACATACTATAAAGCGTCCACCAAAAGAAGACTTACGCCTAACGTTATTTAACATACATTATGTAAGTAGATAAAATTTATACTTGCGGGCTCGATCTTTTAACTGTTAGTTTTAATTATATTTTTGACTATAATCACATTTAAAAAGTTTAAATAGTTCTTATTGACGTTTAAGAATGATATGACAAAATTAATCTTGATCCTCTACAATAAGGTGCTGTTATAAATGAACCGTATTATAATGGCGCCTAAAGGTGAACGCATACTTAACCGATCCGAACGCGTCTACCGCATCGAATGAAACGAATTTTAGAATTCTGTATATGAAAGCTCGCACACTCGCCCGCGTCGAATCGTCCGAATCTGGATAAGATTTCATATACAGAATTCTAAAATTCGTTTCGTTCGATGCGTTCGGCTCGGATAAATGATGCATTCACCTTTAAATGGGAGTACCTATTTAAAAAAAACTGTTTGTTGTTTGTAATTATATTGTTGATATATCTCGTTTGAGTTTATTTTTTTTATAACAGTTTACAAGATCAGCTCTAGTAACATTGTGAGTGTAGATTATTCCAGTTTTATTGTGAAACTGTACGGTGTTTAGTGAAACTACTGAGTGATACCTTATTGCATTGCAATATAGATTGTAATCGGTTGGCGGAAGTGATTAATTAAGTTGACGGCGCGGCGCACTCATGTAACTTTGAATTATTACTGTTTCATAAAAATAAAATTATTGACATTGTGTTCAAGGCATGTGTCTAAATTTATTGACTATCTTGAAGACTTAAGAAGACTTAAAGGAAATCGTTTTATTAATTTATAGTAAGAAGTCATCATGTATCATGTCGAGAGTGGTATATTGAAAAGAAAAAAAAATTTGGACATTCTAAATATCAGAAAAAAATAGAAGTTTTAGAGGTTTCTAAATATCATTGGAAGATATCACATTACCAGCAACATGAAATACTTTTAAATCCAAATAAAAAAATATAGTTTTTGGTTTCGGTTCGTCACATAATTTATTTACCACTAGTGGCGCCCCGCGGTTTCACCAACGTACCCGAGGGATATCCTACCCTATCGTTAAGTTTTCTAAAAATTTCTAATTTTCTACGCAACTTTCTTATTTTTATTTCCGTAAGAACCTTCTCCAGAGTATTAGAAAACTTAAGAAAAAAGGTTGAAGAAATCGGTAAAGTCGTTCTCAAGTTATGGCATGATCAAAGGAAATAGAGATTCATTTTTATATTTGTCATTTTTAGTACTATATGCTTTTATTTCGGGTTTCTAAAAATATTTTTAATGCCTCAATTTATTGCTCCGGCACGAACTTCTCTAAAAATCTTTATTTATTGTACCAAACTGTCATGATTTCTTCTTTCTTATATATTTAACCGACTTCTAAAAAGGAGGAGGTTCTCAATTCGGTGTTTTTTTTTTTTTTTTTGTTACCTCATAACTCTGTCATTTATTAACCGATTTGGAAAATTATTTTTCTATTTGAAAGGGTACACTTCCCGTTTTGTCCCATTGTCATCAGATCAGAAATTGATTACTTATTAGTGTACTTTAAAGTCGGCTTAAGTTTTTTGTAAAACAGTCCAATTATTATTTTATAAAAGATACGGTCAAATAAGTTACATGGGTGTGACCTGCTGACGACTGTACGATAGAGACGTGGTTATTTGTGTATACCCCAATTAATACTTAAGATTTGTTTAATTCACTTCGCATTATCATCTCTTATATTTAAGGTATATATTACAATAGTAAAAAGGCAAATTGATAAATCAAAAGAGAAATTGCCGTTGTATAAAGTTCTTTAAAGTGGATGGTCCATATTTTCAGTTATAAATGAATATTTCTTGTCGATTTCAAGCCCTTTGAGAGTTAACTTCATGATTTGCGCAGTAGGCGTATCGCAAATAAAAATCAAAGAGTAATCTATTCAGTTTAGGCCCTAGTAAGGCACTTGTTAACGTTAAGTTGGTACATGCTGTTGAATTTACCACCGGTTCGGAATACACTTAAAGTGAGAAGACTCCGGCAAGAAACTCTTAAGACACTCAAAGTAAGGTGTATAGCAATAGATCCATGTATGTATTCATATTGCAATAAAAACTTGTAACTATACAATGGATTTACCTTCAATTACAAATATTTGTTATTTATTATGTACCAACGTATGGTTTTAAATAGTAATAATAATTACATACAATAATCCATTGCAATACGTATCATGCGCGAATCACAAAAACTCCCAATGCGCTTAAGATTGATATAAAAAATTTAAACTCAATAAATATTCCTTGGACCATCCGACTTAAATATTACTTACGAATAATTATTTCTTGTATGAATCGAAGTGTTTGAAGGTGTATGATTCCTAAATTGAATAAAACTTCCTATACGTAAGTATTAGTGATTGTAACCATGTATGTCACAAAACAAAAATATTTATTTACTCTTAGAGGGTGGAGTACTCTTGGGTACTATAGCAAAACCTTGGTGGAGCAGGGGAAAGTCCGAAAAGTTAGAGTTATAATAACGTAATGCTTCGACCCCTAAAAGTATTGGTGAATGACAAATCATCGTATTTACATATAGTACAATCAACAAATATAGTAGCTAAAAAGAACTTTAACACATTTCGACGCAATTTTTTGTTTATTTGAAAGAAAAAATATGTATCTAATATTTTTTGATAATGTAAATGAAGGACTAAATTATTAAGATTCACTGACTAATATAGCTAAACGACGCCGCGACGCCAAATCGTTTTTTTTTTCAGTATACAGTCGTAAGATGATCGCCACAGAGCATTGGAAAAAAACTAGCCCCCTCCTAGAGGCGCCCTGCTCAACAGATTCCATAATATTTAAGTGTGTCAGTGGGCGGTCTTATCGTCATTTCCAGTATAAGCTGACCTCTCATTGTACGGAAATCCTTTACAATGCGAGATCAGTTTATACTGGATATTATGATGTGTACAGTCGCGCGGGACTCTTTGCTCTAGGATCGCAACTATCCGGCTATTTGGCGTATTTTAGATTTATTATGTATTTATATCATATGAAAATGGTCGCAAAAATAACTTTCATATTTATCAACGTATTCGGCAATAATTGTTAAGATTAATGTATTATTTATTTATTATGTGTTTAATGTATTATTCCCACACGGACATGTTCTATAAACGCTGTGTAAATGTTAAAGGATCTCAATGCTATACTAAAATTAATGTTTTATCTGACGTCATAATGTTTATTTTAGGTGAAAGATAGAATATATAGGGTGACTGGTAATTAGTAAACGATACATAGACACATGATTGTACTCATGATAACAAACAACTTTCCCACTTTTTTTTTAATTTACTTAGCACTTGAGCCCATAATATTTAGTACCTAACAAGAATAAGAATACACCATCAACTTTTATTTAATTCGGTTATTTATCCCTATTTGTTTCTTTGGGAAAGTTGTTTGTTATCATGAGTAACAATCATGTGTATAAGTATCGTTTACTAATTACCAGTCACCCTATATATCCTTAAAAAATAAGGAAAACTTCGCTAAGATGTAGGGGACTGGCTACGTAACCTCTTACCATCAGGTGATAAGGTATCTAATGGTGCTGATTCTGTTGTTCACAACCAAACTAATTTAGTCTCAATATATCACTTTCTAATGAAGAATATAAGAAAAGGATGTAAGAAGTTTAGCCGCAAATGAAAACGACAAAGACGAATTCGATAGCTTTAAATAATGTTCTATCCTTTTTCAATATACAGGGTGTTGTTTTGGTCGGCGACAAGCGACCCAGGAGCGGTAGTACAAAATATATATTCCCCAAAAATGGACTTAATTCCATTAAATACTGTAAATATGTTGAGAAATACCTTATTCAATTTCAAATCAAATTACTGCAAAGTATGGTTACTAGGCACGTGTACAGACTAGAGCTAGGCGCAAGCCGCCATCGCCCTACCCCTTTACTCCCTCGTACTCCCGTTGAGTATTATGTCTACACTTTAGCTTATTACATGATTTTCAAAAAAAAAAATTTTTTATTTTTATTATTAAAAAAAAAAGTATTTTTTTAGCACCAGTATCATTTGTATTATCGACCCTGAGTCGCTCGTCGCTGACCAAAACAACGACCTGTATTTGTAAGAAAGAGATGTGATTAAAATTAGTTGAGTGCGATTTGCAACAGAATCGGCACCAATGTCAAGATATTAGGATTCAATATTGAATTCGTGACTTCGTGTGATACATTTAATTGAACCTAAGTTAAATAATTCATTGTAAACAACGGTAAGTACTTATTTTGGATGTTTTGAATATCATACAAGACCTTATAGCGATCTCGATTGATAAAAAAATAATTACTGCGTTTATTATAATAGTTAGAGTTCTGACGATTACAGTACTGTAGGTACTTATTTGATAAAAACGTCTAATGTGAGAAAGAGAGAGGTATATTCTTATTCAGGTTTGTAGAGCGCTATCTCTGTCTCAAATGTACGCCAACAAAAGTTGACGATTCTTTATTTATTTATAGTACTGTATGATAAGCGTATAGTTTTAAAATCTGACAGAAATGTGTATTTATGTTGACATGACATCAGTGTGTGATCTTTCTTTGAGGTACGCAATAGTGCCCTTTATGTCCGAACTGTCCATAGTTTAAGTTCGTAGTGTAAGTGTTATGTTATTATTGTATCGCGAAATGCTATAGATACTTATTGCAACTATATTTATTTATATAATCAATGTAATACTAATTTTATTACTTATTCGTATTAAATTCAACTTCACAGAGAAGTCAGGTGCAAATGCTTTTGAAAAAACTAAAAGTACTGAAGCATTACTACGATAGAAAGAGACAGAAATACATCACGACTATAAGGTCTAATTAGCCCACATTCATATCAGGCAATATTCTAACGAAAGTACTTCTTTATATTCCAATGGCATTTAATAAAATATCACCAAATTCATGTTAGCCAAAATAGTGCACTTAAGATAATGTACTTTTCGAAATAGTACACTTTAGATACTGTAAATATTGAAATTGTACAGTTTAGATAATGTACTTTTCGAAATAGTACACTTTAGATACTGTACTTATTGAAATTGTACACTTTAGATAATGTACTTTTCGAAATAGTACACTTTAGATACTGTACTTATTGAAATTGTACACTTTAGATAATGTACTTTTCGAAATAGTACACTTTAGATAATGTACTTATTGAAATTGTACACTTTATTTGTTATCATATGAAGTCCTGTATGATGTTTAAGAAATAACTTTATTGCTTTACAATATAGATATTATATAGCTGGTTATTATATGGCGCGGTTTCACCCGCATTCCCGAGGGATCGTATGTTTTCCCGGGATAAAAAGTATCCTATGTATTAATCCAGAACTTATTCTATCTGTGTGCCAAATTTCATCCAAATTCGTTCAGTAGTTTTTGCGTGAAAGAGTAACAAACATTCATTCACAAACTTTCGCATTTATAATATTAGTAGGATTTGTATCATCATACTTTACCAAAGATAGATCTCCTTTCTAACATTCTCGAACTAAAGAACTTTAATATATTTTCAGATATAGTACACTTAAGATGACAATTTCGCGATACAATAATATCTTTTAAATAAATTAATCTCGTTACATTGAGTATTAGAGGCAAGCGAGTTGTTTCCCTACGGAATTGTGATTATTATTTTATTATATGTATAGATGGGCTGATTGCATCATGTGACTTATATAAGGTGTAACGGAAAGGGTATATACATCCGAAGGGGGTGAAGACTACATCAGGTACAGACTCTCTATAAAAATTTTCAGCTCAAAATACATAACTAAAAAATTCAAACCAAATTTTTTAATTCAAGTTTTTTGAATTAAAATCATAACCAACATGTCACCGGTCAATGAGGGTCATTGTCATTTTGCGTCCCTTACTAATATTAATATAAATTTTTATCTTCCGCGATCTGTGCACCTCGTACCAAAAAAGTGGATTACTGTAATGTATATACAGTTTCCGTTACACCTGTATATTGACTTATAATCTTATTTCAGACTTGTGTAGTAATAACATCACATTTATTTTAATTAAACCAATTTGTTTGTCAAACGTCACATACGAAGGAAGCCTTAGTTAATCATCGGTAAAACATGCGATTCTTCGATGTTGAAATTCGAGTCTTATAGCGTGGAGATAAGGATTTTTATCGATGACTGCCTGGTTACCACCGGGATTTAATAATATAGAAGCTTGTTCGCACTATCGGCCAGATACATGACGGTTAGCGAATGTTCCAGCTTGAGAGACAGTTCTAGGCTTAGGTCCATAGTTTAGAGCGTCATTCAAAGCTCAAAACAAGTTTTGAGTCGAGATTAAAACAAATCAATTTAATTTGTAACCTGTACGTGGATTACGTAACTTTATTGCAATGCAATTCAGATTGAATTAACCTTTGAATCGGTAGGACCATTACAAAATCGGAACTTCATTCATTCATCCATTTCTAATGAACCACTGTTTGTATTTACAGTTATCAGAACGAAAAAAGTTATCAGAAAACCGCTATGTTGAACCGATTTCAATTCGAAAATGATTGTAATTTAGTTACGTAATCGCCCCACTGGACCTTCGACATAATGTTTATTTTCGATTAAACGATATTCTTGAGACTGGCGTAGTGCTTACCACCTTCGGTCACATCACTTACTTGAAAATTACGTTATTACGGTGAAAATGATGGTCAGACATCTATCTCAAGAAAGAAGCAAATTAAAATGGTGTCTTGCATCTGAGCGGTAGTGCGAAGATTATGTTCTTAGTTGACAGAATGACGTATTCCAATGTATGACGGTGCGTGCTGTATAATTATGTATATTTGGCGGTTCTTCCCAGCTGTGATTTTTATAACAATATATACAATGTTTTGTACGTCACACAATATAATTATTTTTCAAGAAATTACGGAGAAACAACTAACAATTTGGCCATTTCGACGGTCCCGTAGGTAGGGACCGTCGATTTATTTGATACAGCGCCATCTATCGGTAAAAGTTATTAATGTTAAATTATACTTTCTTTGGTGATGTACAAAATATTGAATACATTTTGTACCTATTTATATAAACTATACATATTGTACAAAGCTATTTCAGGTTTCCAATAAAATAATGTACAACCCTGTTCGAAAATGTGTATAATAATGAGTTATTACAATTATATTTCTGTATATTGAATTTTTATTTGTTATATTTTTTTTATTCCCCTTGACTCAACAAAATCTTGCAGTAGGTTAGGTACTCGTATTTATAATGAGGTCAAGAACACTGCAAACTAGTTTCGCTACCAGCAATGCTTGCAAGTATTTACCACATCTGGACTGCTCTTCTAAACTTCTAACTTTCTAAAGTATCAAGAAATTAAATACGTACTAATTACTTTTTAATTTATTAGGGTCCGTTCACACAGACCTGCTCGGAGAAGAGCATATTTTGATACGCGTTTAAAAATAGAGCTTAGAATAATTGAAATAAGGTTTATTTTTACTTTTCACTTTTGTTAGCGCGTTAGGTCGGCTCCCCAGCATTCAATATAAAAATAATTCTCATTTCTATGATCCTAAAGTTATTTTTAAACGCGTATCAAAATATGCTCCTCTCCGAGCCGTTCTTTGTGAACGGACCCTAATAAATTAAAAATCAATTAGTGCGTTCCTAATTTCTTGATTCTTTATATTTAGATTAGAGATTGGCTCCTTTGAATATAGAAAACTAGGTATAAACAAATATATAAAATACAATCCGTTTAAAGATCCCAATAATCTAAGTACAGTGTTTTTGAGGAAAGAACATATTTGGTCATAAGTATGTACACACGGCTACAGATCAAGCTATACAATTCCAGTATAAGCTGATCTCACATTGTATAGAACTTCCGTACAATGAGAGGTCAGCTTATATTGGAAATGTATAGCTTGATCTGTAGCCGTGCGTACTAACGATATAATATGTATGTACATATGTATTATATTTTCTTACAAAAATATATGGACATTATTTAGTTACATGCAGTGGTTGCATGGGTAATGAGAAAGTCCTGAAATCCTAAGAACAATTTATTAGAAAGAGATTAATCGACTGTTTCTGTAGGTCATCGATATCGAGATCGGTGTAATGGGATTGTCTCTATGGGATGACTGCATAAAATGCAAATAAATGAATACGCACAATATTTATCTATGTATTTAAAATTTAATTTTCGTTACTTATATACAAATGACAACATTCACTATTATAGTAGGTATTAGTTCGTCCTATATTTACATACGTAATAGTACACTTTAGAAGCGTAATTTCATTTATTCAAGTCAATAAATTACATCAGGAAACTTTTGGAATAGTGAGAACTTTCGAACGATAATAACCAACAACTTTTCCCACAAACGGGGATTGAACCGGATCACACCGCCATCTATCCGTCAAACATGCGCAACAATCATTTACCACGGAATAGAAAAAATGGAATTGTACATTAGAAAAGTAGTTACCAATTTATCTAATCAATATATTTTTATGGATATTTGATTGAATACCGGTATTCGATCCCCGTTTTACATACTGCGCGAGAATTGTACTTACTAACATTTAAAAAATCGATAAAGATTCCCAAGGAAAGTAACGAGAACAATTAAAATCATCGAAAACTTAAAAAATAACGAAATAAATAGATTTTAATAAAAAAAATGTCTAATCTTTTCACGTTCTTAGAACTGAAACGAACATAGGCACATACTTAGATAATCATATTTTTTATTGGTACCTACTTAGAAAAAGGAACATAAGTGCAGATATTTTGTATATTATATTATTATTAAATTGATATTCTGCTCTATTATACTTTCAATAATGTAATTATATATTCTTTAATTCTAAGAACGTCAATCGATTTATTAATTACGATGCTAACACAGACTTATGCTGGCTAAAATGAGAATAAAGCTATATCTACACTGACTTGACGCAAGTGATTATGCAAATACAGTGAAAATAAAACTGACACACACATTCGACCTAAGTGAGATCACGTTAGTGTAGGTAGACAAAGCTTAACACTACAAGTTGTGTCACTAAACGTTAAACAAAGTGTAAGAGATCGAGTAATATCTACTCTCATTTTAACCAGATCGCGGAACCGTTGTAACAACTCCTAGACTATTTGTAAAGTTGTTGTGATACGGTCTATAAATACAGAGGGAACTAGTGCTAGTTGAATTTAAAATAAACACAATTTTGAATTGATTTTGATCAATATACACCCGATCTATTTTGTGTCCTAGTCTATTGATTAAAAAAACAATATTGCACTTATGAAAATTAATCAATCATAACATTTCATTGTTCGTAGTGTAAAAACAAATGCGAATTGTCGAATATATTTTTACTCCATCTATCGGTGAATAGTCGAACTACTTCGAAATTGAAAATGGCTCCACTGCCTCCACGCAGCTTTCACAAATCGGAATATAAAATTAAATTTTAAATTCAACCCGCATTCAAGCCCCCATACATAAATTAAATGCATCGTATCGCCACTTAACTTTTCTAATCAAGCCCCCATACATAAATTAAATGCATCGTATCGCCACTTAACTTTTCTAACTACATGGATTGCACTCATTTGGAACTATGCGCTGCCGCTGGCATTATGCGCTTGTCATTATAAATATCACAACTAAATTTATAAAAATTATGCTCCTACGCACATTATTCTGTTAACTGTACCCGATTTGACGCACCATCTTATAATTTAGGGATATGGTTTTATGAGCATCCACATTCACTTGGTACATTATTATTACAATATAAATGCCGCAAAAGTACACAAATTAATAATTTAAAATAAACAAATACAAAACGTGAGGTTGTCCCTCCAGAAACTAAATATCATAACAAGAAAGTAACATTAAAATAAATCTATAAAATGTTTTTAATTAACAATATGTACCGATTTTATAGAAGATAAAACGCTAAGCAATTCGTAAATAGCCACAAGCACGTGCGTTATAAATAAAATAATTGTCATTCTTGTTTAGAGGATATAAAAAATACAAACTCGTTATTCCGGAATTTCAAAGCTATCTATGTAATTATTATGGCGATAGTATTATTCGTATTAACCTATGGCCATTCAAAAATACATTTAATAACAGCACGTGCTAGTGGCGCCTCTAGCGGAGAAACATTGGCAGTTTTACCTCCTATTGTAAAATATCGATGCTCCAAGAGGTGGGATTTATTATTTAGTATAGCAATTCCGTGAACACACACATAGATGGTGTGAACTTATCTGTATATTACAATAAAACTACATACAATAAAAGGTACTCTAACAGAAAGAATGCTCATTAAAGCTTAGTTTTTTTACAAGATTGTTCGTCACCTAACATACCTACACCTTGGCATTATCATAAGAATGTTCACTTATACAGATCAGTTCACATGCTATGTAATGATGGATGTGCATTATTTAAACATACCAGTATTTGTACCACTTTTTAAGCCATAAAAAGAAGTTACTTCATAAAAGACTTGTCAGGCGTTTTCAAAATTAAATGTGGAATGGAATTGTTTTAAATTGGTATTCTATATTCATGTTCATGTTATTTACAGTGATTGTTTTTTTTATGCAACTGATTTAAATGATTTTAACATTCGGTTTAAGGGTAATTAGGAATAAATAATGCACAGCTATCGATTAGAGAGACAGAACGAGTCCACAAAGGGACAGCCACAGTTCGCGACACGGGGGTCTAATAACTTCGGACGGATCATTTCGTTCACCTTTGGGGCTCGGTGGGGTCTTGGGTGAATTAGAAAAACAACTTTAGAATCAGCATTTCAGAGTTTAAAATAACTTATACAAACCCGGGAATTAATTAAGACTGACTCTATTGATTTGAGATGTGAAATATTTGATTAAATAACAATAATAGTATTAAAATGTATTTTTTCTTATTTTTATAAATCTGTATCGTGACCAGGATACTGCTACGTGAAAAGAATAGTATAAATACAAAAAAAAAAGTTAATTATTAGCGCCCAAAATTAATATTCGATCTATACTTGATCTTGTGATTGTGCCTTCATATTTGACGGTTAATTTCTTATAAATAGTGTCAAAATATCAATATCAAAACAAAGGATTGATCGAATATTAATTTTGGGCGTAAAACTTTACACAGTAATTTACTATTGGTTAATTTATATTTAAATTTGTGTTTTTTCTATTAGAGTATACAAGAACTCCGCCGGGATAGAGTATTCCGTGAAAATTTATTCAAAGGTACTTGCAAGAAACAAGTCAATGGATTAATAAATCACCGTAGTTCTTGTTTACCCATACAATAAATTACAATTCCCAAAATAACTATTACAATTTAACCACAGATATTAAAAAAAGTCGGATATATTCTCGCTAACAAAAAACTGTGTCACTCGAGTCGGCCACCACGCTGTACGTACGAGCCGGCACGCACACATTCACACATTAGTTGAGCGCGAGTAATCGACTCTGTGTAAACGGCGACAGAGTCTAATTTCCCGCGGAATAGCCAACTAAGGTGTGCGTGAGAGGTGGCCGACTCCATAGACACAGTTTTTTGTTAGCGAGAATATGTCCTCCGTAGTCTGTGAATTTAACCTTTAATTCAAACGCAATTTGTAGTAAACTTTGTCACATAATAAACGCAATTGTTAATGAAACATTGTCTCGGTATGGTATGGTATACATTGTTGACCCGTGTAGCCCCGGCTGGGCCCTCCCGCGTAGCCCCGCACTAGCCCCTCCCGAGTCGAGTCGCGTCGCTCACTGCGGGTGCGCGGGCGGCGCGGGCGCGGGCGGCCCGCGCGGGGCCCGCGGTCAGTCGCCTGTCGCTGTCACTGTCGTCCAACTCCATGGGCTGTTGTAGCTCTTTTGACTGGAAAGAGAGAGAGGGAAATAGGTTAGATTTCTTTTTTGAACATTTTCGAGGGTTTATTTCAAAATCAAAAACTGTATCAAAAGACTGCACTGACTGACTACTAGTACACACGGCTACACATCAAACTATACATTTCCAGTATACGCTGAACTCTCATTGTACGGAAATCCTATACAATGCGAGATCAGCTTATACTGGAAATGTATAGCTTGATGTGTAGCCGTGTGTACCTCTTTTTGATTGATGATAATGATAACATGGTACAATATTATTTGCCATGGTTCTGTTAGCCGTTGGTTCAGCTTTCCAGCACTAGATGGCGGTATTGCAATTGTCAAAGTTTATCCTAAATGTCTTGTAATAAGAGCGTTCCAAGAATAATGCATTCGTTAGGTGTTAAATCTTGGAGAGCTATGAATATGAACAATACGTATATTACGCAGTTTGTGTTTTTCTCGATTTTACTATTGGATTCCATCCATCGTAAATTCTAGTATGATATTTAACACTCAATTTCATTTACTTAAGTAATGTTATAAGAACACATATAAGAAACATTCATAATTTAATAAATGGACCTGAATGATGAATGTACCTGATTGTTACTTACACAGCAACAATAAATAATTAAGTATATGAATAATTCCGAAGCAAATAAAATGCCGAGCGTGCACGCGGCACAATTAACGCTTAAATTAAACTGAAAACTGAAATTCAGAATATCAACTGGATAAATACATATTATTGGTGGTGTAGGTATTCAGTAAAAATACTGAAATTGGAACCTTATACTTATACCAACTCTGAAGAAAAAAAATCGAGAAGTTAAAAAATTTACACTCATTTCATGTGGTAATGGTAAACAAGCTTTCCGCTTGATAGTAAGCAGTTCTGACGCTTGCGTCAAGGGGTTGCCAGACCTCTAAACACATCTTTTTATAAATAGAAAGAAGAGTTGGAAGGGGCAAAGCGCAGAGTCGTAATAGTAACAATAAGTTATTTGGCCGCAATCATGAATAACACATTTTGAAATGGACACGGTTACAGACATATGTAAGGCTTAATTCATCCTATTACGACTACTAGAAAAAATCGATAGGACCTTTAGTAGACACAAAAACGCCTTGCAAGGTGGCACCATTGTTTTTTTTTACTATACATGTTGAACTTTTGATAAGAGCACCTTTTTTCGCGATTTCACAGAGTTGTTAACATAAGCGAGTAATTCCACACCTGCCTTTATCGACTTCATTCAAATCATTCATAATGTATGGAGACTCGAGGCGTTACCTCACGGTGGTGGATAGCTGATTGAGTACTTGTATTGTAATTAACACGCATCAGAGAAACAATGGTATGCTAAGAGATCCGAAACTTATAGAAATTCCGCGATTAGCCCTAGTTACCGACTTATATTTAATGTTCAGCATTTCTTAATTATTATGGTGTAGGTACTAGTTATCAAGATGCATCAAAATTAAAACGTCATTTATTCAGTGTAGGCCCTGGTAAGGCACTTATGAACGCTAATTTGGTACATACTGTTGAATTTACCACCGGTTCGAATCATGATAACACGATGCAAGGAAAACAATTAGGGAAGTAGAACAAATAGTTTGAAAAAAAAAAAATATGACGTGTTAAGGTGATAAGATCGTTATGTATTTAATTAAGTTAGCGAAAAAAACCTACCAATTTGGTAGAATTTTCTAAACACGTGCTACACTTTCGCTGAATTACAAGTCATCTCATTACCTAAGGCGATGTAAGTGAGCCACGGAATACATGCGAGGAACTTGACCCAATTGTTGCAAGTTATGAATATTTACTTGCAATACATTATGAGAACGACGCACACGCGAACATTTGTAGGCATTCTTTAAATAGCCTACATGTGTCAGGTATGGTGTGTGTGATAGCGTTTACCTATTTTAAATAAAGAAATAGGTCCGATAGATAAAGGGGGAAGGGTCGGTAACGCATGCGTGATGCCCCAGGTGTTGCAAGCTTCCATAGGGCTTGCTACCAGGTATAACGGCTTACTACCTCTCTCTCTGTAGTCGTTCCCTCATGTCTGAGGATCGTGGTCAGCATCGGGTTTGCTTCTAGAGCGGATGATTTACCTCCACCGGTTTCTGTCCAACGCGTCCCTTACGACCGTGTAAAACTTGGAGGACGACGAGTCTTTTACTTGATCGGACCAACTAGTTGGTGGACGACCCGTAGTCGTTTTCCTTCCGTGTTCTTACTACCAAGCAGCCGCAAATAGGAGCATTTGAAGGTTAATAATTCTTTGTTTCCAAATCACACCTTAGATCTTGTATGCATATAGGTATTTATTATGGACAAAAGTCACGTCGGTAATATATTATTTGTATTGTACAAATGCACCACACATAAAGGATTTTAACAGTCTCATAAATCGACGCGAATTCAACAATATAAACAAGAAACAACTAATAATGTGAAATATGTTGTGAAATATGGTAACCACAATTTCCTCAATCAATCATTTGAATCACCATAACACGCTTCTCGTGCCAAATGGCACCACACCCTTACCACATAGTGAGTACCATGAACCACAGTACATAAATGCTAAGTTAGTAGGTAGTTTTCATAAGAATTCATTGACTAATTATTTTATAAAGATGTCCACCTCGGTCTCATTGACTATTTTAAGTTTTATAAATGTTGTTCGGGCCAAACCTTCATGGGGATGGGTTTCTATGTTTTAAATCATAGACCACCTTAAAAGGAAAAAATCAATATATTATTTTTCTGACATTACTAAATTCTACGCCGTACGTCATCCGCAAAAATACATTTTTTCACTAACTAAATTATAAATTACTACAAATAACCGCTGTCCGCTAGTTCCGGGTTCCCGCGCGGGACGCATTTCAAGACACGAGCCTACGAGAGGGTAAGTCTTTGATTTAATTTATGGTAACCCATCCAAATGCGGGATCCTGGTCTGAACCAGTATCCACAGTGAAAGGTCATGATTATGATATAGTTTCTAAGTTGGCCTTCACCCTCCATTGGTCCTTCGTCCGGATTTATTTAATTGTTAATTTTTCTCGCTAGTTAGGTTGTAAGCCGATAGGCAAACTACTCTTCTTCTTTCTAGGCTTAAACGATAGTTTTTGTCCTTTACCCGCTAATAAACAACGTTTATACTTAAATAACGTGATTAACGTTTTCCAACCGCGTATATCGCCTGTATTGCATTTTTCCTCGTAACAACCGATTTACCTTACCTCTACCGCCTCGGTTTGTTATCTATTTATTTCTTTGACTTTATTTATCTGTTAGCAAAATGGCTACCAGAGGAAGAAGAGTTCAAGAAAATCAAAATGAAGATGAGATGACGATGGTCCCTCATTCAATCATTTTATTACAAGCTAGACAGGCAGCATATTTTGCCAAAATACAGTCATTGTACGACCTGTCACTTACGATTGAAACGTCAGAAAGTGTTCGTTCCGAGTTTATAAATAAAACTTCTAACATTGAAACAATTCGTACGGAATTTAATTTAATTGTAGAACAACTAAACTTAGAACAGATGAAACATGATAAAACCTTTTGCCCTACATTCAGTCAATGGGAAGCGTTTGAAGACATGTACGCTTGTATTCAAGGAGTTTTGCGTAGTACGAAATCGTTTCCAATTGATCATGACTATTCATCAAAACCAAAATTAAAACTGCCGCCAATAAAACTACCTCAATTTGACGGTAATCCATGTATGTGGAGTTCTTTTATCGAATGTTACAACCGTCTCGTGCACAATAATAGTTCATTGAAAAACTCTGAAAAAGTATTTTATCTATGTGGTCAGCTGACTGATAAAGCTTTGACTACAGTTTCAGGTATTAATCCATCTGGGGATAATTACAATCTTATTTATTCGACTTTAGTTGATAAATACGATGATGTCCGCTCATTAGGTACCTTTTATCTAAATCAACTTTTAAATTTTAAAACTTTAACTTCGGCCTCTGTAGATGGGCTCAGTACTTTTATTGATAAATTTGCTAATTCAGTAGCTGCCTTTGAAAGGTTGAATATATCTGATAAGTTAGATTTCTTGTTTTTGTTTCTTGCACTTAAGAAGCTAGACAATGAAACTATTCGTCTGTTCGAAAATACGTTTCGTTCGGAAAAGCAACCTTCTTATTCTCAACTTATAACCTTTTTAAAGGAACAGTGTAGAATTTTAGAACGCATTAATCCTACAACTTTAAAGAGTGTAATGTCACAATATCCTAAATTACCTACTCCTAAAAACGTAAAGTCATTTGTCACTGCAAATAACTCGCAACCTTGTGTCATGTGTCATAAGATTGAACATGATCAGTTTTTTCGCTGTCCTAATTTTATGAAATTGAGTCCTAAAGAGCGTTATAACGTTGTTAAACAACATAATAGTTGTGTTAACTGTCTCAGTATGAAGCATAAAACTTCAAATTGTAACTCAACTAAAACTTGTGGTGTGTGTCAATCAAAGTTTCATCATTCTCTTTTACATTTCCCGCCTTCGAATGAACGAAATAATACTGTGTTGTTATCGGCTTCTCTTACACAGTCGACGCCGATCGAACCTATGACCGATGGTTCGAGGTCTACCATCAGCACAACTGGACCGCTACAGGCACATAATCTTAGTGACTTACCTGTGCGTACGCCTCCGCTCACTGAACAGAGTAATCCTCGTTCTACTGCATCTACAAGCAGATCATCTCACGCACCTGTCACTTTGTGCTCGCTACAAAACAATATTGTATCGCAAGTATCGCAACCTTCTACTGTTTTGCTTGCAACCGCTCGTGTTTGTATCGTCGATGCTTGTGGTAATTCGCATATTGTACGCTGTCTCATTGATAATGGGTCACAAAATCATTTCATTACAACGGAATGTTGTAAACGTTTATCATTAAAATATAAAATGTTAACCGAACCAGTTTCTGTTAATGGATTTGGCGGATGCACTAATGAAATTAAAGGTGTAACGGATGTCATTATTTCCTCTTGTTTCGATAGAAATATTTCTTTCGCTGTGAAACCGCTGGTCGTGAATAATATCACAGACTACTTGCCTACCTCAAAAATCGATAGATCGAGGTTGGCATATCTTAGTAACGTACCGCTCGCCGATGACAAATTCTTTGAGCCCGATAGGGTCGATATGTTAATTGGTGCTCAACTCTTTCCGCGTTTGATAAAACAGGGACAGATTCAGGGTCCTCCTGGAACTCCTGTTGCGATTAAAACTTCATTCGGATTCATATTAATGGGTGAAGCTCCTATTTTACCTACTCACAATAATAGAATACATGCACTATGTTGTTTTTCTAGTGCTCCTTTAGATGCTGTTTTACGACGCTTCCGGGAGTTAGAAGATTCTCCATCTCCACTCACAATAAGGTTAAGTGGTGAGGAAGAGGAATGTGAGAATATTAATAAAACTACAACCCGTCGTGATTATTCATGTCGTTTGTTCGTTGCGCTTCCTTTCAAAAGGGACCCAAGTATTTTAAATTCTTCAGTTATTACAGCTCAAAGAAGATTTATGTCTTCAGAGTATAAACTTCAATCTTCTCCATCTTATAGGATCGCTTTTGATAGCATTCTTGAAGAATATCTCAATAAAGATTATATTACCCCGGTATCTGATAATAGTGATACTTCAGGATATATAATCCCGCACCACGGCGTATTCCGTGAGTCTTCTGTTTCAACAAAAGTTAGACTTGTTTTGGATTCCAGCGCAAAAACTGAAAACGGCGTTTCTCTAAATGACATTCTACATGTAGGACTTAACCTACAACTGGAATTGTATAGTGTTTCGCACAAATTCAGACTATTTCTAATCGCATTTTGCGCTGATGTAAAACAAATGCATGTACTCGGTGTTACTGCTCCGCTTATTTTTTATGCTCGTCCTTCTAAGCTTCTCATAAAAGAGCTTTGGTTGCTAGAACTTGATAGGACTGCTCCTCCTTCTAAGCTTCTCATAAAAGAGCTTTGGTTGCTAAAACTTGATAGTACTGCTCCGCCTTCGATTTTTAAGTTATTAGAAATACCTCACGATGTGGAGATAATTGACATAATATTTACTGTTATTTTATTATGTACTGTACTTGCGTTCTCTGACACCAGTGAAAAGGCCTACGGTGCTGTTCTTTACCTGTGTGTTCAGAGTTCGGAAAGTAATTTAGTGCGACTTATTTTAGCGAAATCTAAAGTTTCGCCAATTATAGTGATGTCATGTTCTTGAGCTTTGCGTTGCTCACGTTATGTCTAAAAATAATTGCAGAAGTTTTATTGATAAATCATAACCGCATTCTGATAAAACATATAGTTGCGTTATCAAACTCTACAGTTGCTCTGAACTGAATTAATTCCAGTCCTCATCGACTGACATTTTGTAGGTGCTAAATCCTACAACTTAAATAAAGTTCAAGATTTTATTGTTTCAAACTCATTTGACGAACATTTTCAGTCGATCTTAAATGAAAATCGTATAAATTAGATTATCATTTTACCTAATGCTTTAGTTTGGGAATCCGCTATAAAAAGTATTAAAACTCATCTTTTTCGTGTCATAGGCAATCAGTTGTTGTCATATGATGAGTTATTGACTATTTTATGCCAAATAGAAACAGTCTTGAATTCTAGACCACTTGGCATTTTGAATGAGGATCCATCTGAGCCTGTTCCTTTAACTCCCGCTCACTTCTTAAGTACACAGCCTCTACGTTTCTTGCCGGCCTCGGAAATAGCGGAAGAGCGCTTACATTTACTTTCTCGTTACCTGTTACTAGATAAATTAGTACAATCTTATTGGCATAGGTGGAGGGATGAGTACCTCCATACTCTGCAGGTACGAGAAAAATGGAATACAGAGCGGAATCCAGTTAAGGAAGGTACTATTGTTTTACTTATGGAGAATAATGTGCCTCCTCTACATTGGCCGTTAGGGGTTATTCAAAATACTATAAAGAGCAAAGATGATCGTATTCGCACAGTACTTGTAAAAACCAAAAAAGGTATATTCAAACGACCAGTAATTCGATTATGTCCACTACCTTCGCTCTCTTGAATGAGAATATCTTTTCAATTTCTTTGTTTATTTTATTAAGACAAGGTTCTGTTATTAATTTATTCATTTATAGAATACTATGTTGTTTTGTTTTATCTTATTTTAATAATGGGTTAGTCTCATTTTTATGTTAATTTCACCTTTATGGTTGGGTTATTCTCCTAGGTTAGTTGTTATTTTAGTTTAACTTTTCTTCCGACTAGGAAATAACTGTTCTTGTTGAAAGATGACCTTTCAAGGTGGGGACTGTGTTCGGGCCAAACCTTCATGGGGATGGGTTTCTATGTTTTAAATCATAGACCACCTTAAAAGGAAAAAATCAATATATTATTTTTCTGACATTACTAAATTCTACGCCGTACGTCATCCGCAAAAATACATTTTTTCACTAACTAAATTATAAATTACTACAAATAACCGCTGTCCGCTAGTTCCGGGTTCCCGCGCGGGACGCATTTCAAGACACGAGCCTACGAGAGGGTAAGTCTTTGATTTAATTTATGGTAACCCATCCAAATGCGGGATCCTGGTCTGAACCAGTATCCACAGTGAAAGGTCATGATTATGATATAGTTTCTAAGTTGGCCTTCACCCTCCAAATGTTAATCTATACAATGTAACATAATGAACTGACTCTGAATGTAGTTTGTTATGAATCAGCTACTGAATTGAATAAGTCATTTTTAATAAAGCTATTAACTGTGTTTTTTATAAATAATTCAATCAAATAATATTTTATTAAATATTTTAAAAAATTGGTTAAATGATTGACGTCTTTATAACAACGGGCAGGCTTTCGGTAAGAAGTGGTTATAAGCGTTAGAGTATTACCCAACTTACATGGCGCGTCGTGAATCTTCGTTCGCACAGAAAAGAAAGTATGGCCCCGAAGATTAACGAAAGAATGCTTAATACTTACAATCAACCTCAGATCACTACTATAAGGTTCATAATACACTGCAGCTTTTAGTTCCGTCTCACTCGCAAGTCACGCCCCTCCGCACGGCGCGCGCTAACATGACGGCAGTTGTCGACCAATAGCGTTTCCTGCGCTTTGAAAATGTATCTTCTGCGCAGGTACATCGGTAAGCCATATTAATTGGGTACTACTGTAACATAGTGTTAGCGTTACTGTTTTATCTACAACTGTGTGATTGACATACAAACGTCATTCTGACAATGAGGAGAAATCTTCTTCGCAAGCAATTATGAATTTACAAAAACAATACATCGCTTTATTGGTTATATCAAAATACTTACATTTGAATCATTTGTATAAGTAATTATTTTATAAAACACGCGAGTAACAATTCCATAGAAATATGTATGTAAAAAAAGGCATTCAAACTTGGTAATGAGTTTTCTTTTCTGACTGATTAAAAAATTGCGTGTATCGCATTCGCAATGTTTCCTCGTATTGAAACTATGATTGAAGAAGCATTTGCATGTAGTTATTCGTATTTGTTTAGTCGATTGACGATTAAATTATCATTGGTTATTTATTTTCTTGCATTTTATTTTGTTCGTAATATTAAATTTAGCTACCACTTGTACACACGGCTACACATCAAGCTATACATTTCCAGTATAAGCTGATCTCACATTGTATGGGATTTCCGTACAACAAAAAGTCAGATTATACTAGAAATGTATAGCTTGATGTGTTGCCGTGTGTACACAGGGACAAAAATGACAATATTTCTTGGAGCATTTATCACATACGACCATCGGCACTTCAAAATTATATATGAAACTGAGAAGATTCCGGAAAGAAACTCTGCAAACCACATTTTTGTGGTCTTCTAAACCCAAAGTTAATATAACTGTGTCTCTAAACTTTAATTTAAACCAATAAATACAATGTGAGTAACAACGACGCTTACTTTGACCTAGCAGTTAACCTCGTATGTTAAAATAACTATGAAATATGACCAACATTAAATAAAATACAAAGTTACATTACATGCTTTGTTCGATGTGGGTAGCAAAACCCTAGATTTATCATATGGTTTCTGATAGATATTCTGGGCTAGGTAATATCTATAATTTTTTTTTTTTTTTTTTTCTGAAAAATTATATAGGTAAGTCATAAGTCAAAAATAGTCCGCGATTTCAGGCAGTCCCGTAGTAAATGTAAAATCCAACATAGGTTATGAAAGCTCGCCGATTTGCTCGCACTTTATCATCAAAATTGATCGAGGCCTCCGGAGACCAGCGGGCGGGGAGCTTTTTCCGCCAACGCATCAGCTTGGCTATCCAAAGAGGAAACGCTGCCAGCCTTCTGGGAACCCTGCCGTTAATCGGTAGCAGCGGTAGGCTTGAGGAAATTTTCTATAGATTGTAATTTGTACATATTTGTTGGAAATAAAGAACCTTCTCGTTCTGAATCGGTTATGAAAGTGTGATATGGATAGGTAAACGTTCTCCTTATTTTGATAACTCAAGGGCTCAAAATCTTTGTTATTTATTTAAAACGTGTACATTTAAACATAATGTAAGAATGTTGATACCTCTTGGCATATATAGGTAACTCTAGCATAGGTTAAACGGGTCACTATTAAAATGCATTGAGTTCACTAGTAAGTAAATGCTACAGGCGCGGCTCACAATAAAATGGCTTTAAGGCGGCCCTCTGTGGCCGGCGCAACTTCGACGCAAGCATAGTCTAAAAGCTTGTTGGTTCATCCAACGTAATGTTTGACTGCGAAAAAAGAGATACAGCATCATAACCGTCGATTATCAGTCGGTAAATTCCGCTGATCATTCGCGCCCACTTGGCTAGGTCGTCATTCATGATTTCGCATTCATAAAACTTGTTCCAGGCGTGTACTTCTTGTGAAAAAATCTTACAAGTTTGTGAAAAAAATGTTGGTTATTTAGAATCTCCAATACATTTGCAAGCCTGGTATCTTAACGTTTTCTTTACTTTTACAATTTATAGGTACATTAGATATGGCCAAAGTACAGACAAAAACGCTGTTTTTCGGAGGCTTTGACTGAATTTGTTTCACACTTTTTTTAAATTACGCCTAGATACACGGCTAGATATAGTGCACAAGATACTAATTTGTTCAAAACATCTAACGATAAATGTTTAACAACGCCATAATAAGTACAGAGGTTTTGTATGAAAAATATGACGAATTGAGTCCTCTTAAAGTTTATGTTTAGTTACTAAGTATGAGGTTTATATGTAAGGTTTTATAAACCGTATAAACTAGCTGTCTTCCGCGGTTTCAACCACGTCGCGGAAAACAGTAGCATATGGTGCTGATGCTGTTAATTACAACTAAATTTAGTCTCACTATGTCTCTTTCTAACAAAGAACATAAGAAAAGGATGTTAGAAATTTAGTCCTGTCAAATTAGTCCAATGCTTGTTTTCAACTTAAATTTAGCGCTATCTATTGCTTCTACGTCTAAATACCCGCAAATTAAAACGGCAAAGACTAATTTGGCAGCTTTAAATATATTCTATCCTTTTTCAATAATGTTTGTAAGAAAGAGATGTGATGTGACTAAAATGAGTTTAGTGTGATTTACAACAGGATCGGCACCTATGTCCCTTGCCTATAGGCAAGATACCTAACGCCATCTCTTTTTGTCATATTATGGTGTTGGAAAGTGACGGATGTATATAAAATCTTGGTTTTACTAAACTTGCTTTAAACCAGCTTATGTAATAAGGGGTATCGGTTTAGTCTTGAAGGGGTAACAAATAGAGTACCTATTCAATTCTTTGCTAATCGTTTAAACATAAGTGTAGTGAATTATGCAAGAGAATGGCTCTGTGGCCGTATAGAAACTCATGTACCTAATATTAAAAATCATTATAATACCTACCTCACGTCCGATATTATTGACTCTGTGGTATTATGCAATCTCAAAGACAAGCAGTTAATTTATTTCCTTATCTCTACAACGTGTAATGTAACAGATTTTGATGCTAAACCGTTAAACGGTTTGTTCAGAATCGTTTTCTGAATCGATTTATGTATCTTTTAATATAGATATTTAAAGTTACACTGTACAGGGTGTATTTCGCATGGTAACGCAAACTTCGCGAAAAGGCTACACCTAATGCCACTAATCAAATTGTGAAAGTCATTCACCTCGCTAATGATCGGTTATAGAAATTGTCATTTTCGAGCGCGCAATGTATTGTGAACACCGTGATTTAAACGCGCGATAACGTTGTGCCTACGTAGTATGTCGCTGACTGCAGGTGAATATCGCCATAAGACACCGTTTCTAGTTTTATTTACATTGCTACTTTTGGTGAAAGTAATGAATTAATAACTTATTTATTTTAAATCTCTTTGGGTTAGGTAAGAATAACGATTATGAACAGTCTAAAATAAAAAAAACTCAAAAAATTTTTAAAAAAATTGGGAAAAACCGACGAAAAATTCCAACATGGGGGGGTCCAGAATCATGTCCATGGTATCCGTTTGTGCGGCGATGTCCCTTACACGCTGTATATGCGATTCTGAACAAACCGTTCAACGATTTAGCATCCAAATCTGTTACACGTTGTATACCTATATATCTTTATGTACTTATGTTGTTTTTTTGTTATAATAGTGTTTCATATATTTATGTTCTACTATGTAAATAAAGTGTGCAATTTCAAAGCATAGTAAGTATTTATCGTTAAAGCTATTAAAATTTTATCGGTGATTATGGATGACTGGCTGCCAGCCATCTTTGCATGAGTCATATACGAAGTAGGCAGTATGGTCTTATAAATAGTTAGCTAGCTTTCCGCCCCGTGTTTTCAACCGCTTTTCTTTTTACCCCCCTTACGGGTCGACTTTTGTAAACTTATAAGTAGATTCAAATATTACAAATTCATTGTAAACCGTTGCTTAATAGCCAGCCAGTGAATCAGCCCCAAAAAGAAGGCACATTACAACAGCAATAAAAAAAATGATCTATAATTTAGGACTGAATGATGGTTTTAAGTAAAAAATACTTACAAAAGTATGATTTTTATAATTATGTATTAGGAGGTACCTATTTAAATCTAATTATTTACTATTATATTGTATCAATAATCTTTTTGCCTGGCCCTTTCCCATTTTATTTGGGGTCGGCCCTCCGTATCATGCGTTTCCAGGCAGCTCGGTCCTGGTTCGTCTCTTTGTTGACTTGGGCTTCTTTGTGGTTCTTTATTGTATCAATAATATAAATAAATAAAAATATAGGTACTTAATCCTCCTTTTTATGTATGATGCTTGCGTTTGGCCTCCGTATGACGAGGCCGAGGATGTAGCACGCTTACCCAGAAAATGCCTATTCACTCTGGCCTTGGATACATTTAGGTTATACGTGTCGGGAAACACAGACCCCGCAAGAGTTTCACTACTTTGCTGTTCGGATCAGAGGTCATATCCGAAAAGAGTACGCTACCTATCGTCGCACCGCTCATCTGTACACATTATTACACATTCCTCGCACATCTCTGGTGAAAAGGGTCACACCGTGTCACAGCTTCATTACGCTACCTGGCACAGCTCTGGCACAGTTTTACCGTGTGGCTCTGGTGTCATCATCATCATATCAGCCTATGGATGTCCCACTGCTGAACATAGGCCTCCGCCATTGATTTCCACTTCAAACGGTTTTGGGCCGCTTGCATCCAGCGGTGCCCAGCGACTCTGACGTCGTCGGTCCACCGCAGTGGGGAGGGCATCCCGCTCGGCGCGCACCAGTACGTGGTCGCCACTCGAGAACATTTCTTCCACAGCGGTTATCGGCTCTTCGAGCGATCCTGCCCATTGCCACTTCAGCTTACTAACTCTACGAGCTATGTCCGTCGTTTTCGTTCTCCTACGAATGTCCTCATTGCGGACCCTGTCACGTAGAGAAATTCCGAGCATAGCTGGTTCGTGGCTCGTTCGTGGCTCTGGTGTATGCGCAGCTAATTGGGATATCGACAACGGTTGGCAATTCTCCTGGCGCCTTGTGGTTCGATGGAGAAACTAATGTAAGTATAAATGACAAAGTTAGTTACCTTCTCCGTAACTACTGAACGGTCTTTAGGTCATGGGGTATCGTCACGTGGAGGACTGCTTGTTATAAATAAAACTTAAAAACCACAAAGATTTTACTTCATAGGTAAATAAAATTATGAAAAATATTCCTATCCTGTATTTATAAATAAATACACCTTATCCACAGTATAATTGTTACAGTTAATTATTGCTACTTGAAGCGAACATGCTCTATAATTATATTGTGTTTGTCTGATAAAGTTAACGTTGCTTGCTATCCATAATTTAGTACTTAAATGTTAGAAGGTCGTCCGTTGTACCGTGGTATTTCACGCTAATGTCATAATAAAGTCACCGGCTGTGTGAACCTACACTTAAATACCACCTTTAATGGGTGCTGCTTGGGTACTAGGTACTCTTGCATTTACTACCGATAGTGTTACCAAATAATAATAAAGTTATATATCAACTAGCGACCCGCCCCGGCTTCGAACAGGTTGCAGAGTAGTTTTATCCGCGCGGCATGAATTTTTCCGACATCTTAAACAATCATCATATTTCAGTAAATTTACAATTATCCACGCCTTCCGCGTGAGTTACTCCGTCCATAACATGGTGAAATCTGTATGAAAATCCGTTTAGTAGTTTTTCGTTCAGAGAGACGCGGGGCGGGTTGACTTTTTTAACCGATTTAAAAAAAAGGAGGAGGTTCTCAATTCGGTTTAATTTTTTTAAATGTTTGTTACCTCATATCAGAAATTCTTTTATTTGAAAGGGTACACTTCCCGTTTGGCCCATTGTCATTAGATGATTTGATTACTTCTTAGTTGTACTTTGGAGTCGGTTTAAGTTTTTTGTAAAACAGTCCAATTATTTAAATAACATATGTTGGTATCTAAAGATGAAGCCCTGTCGCCTGTGTGTGGTAGTTACACAATAATTAATAATTATGTAATTAAAACATGAACAATAACAAAAAGTGGAATGTAAGAAAAAGGGTACCTAATCGCGAGCGTGTGTGTTTTCCTCATAAATTAAGTGCATGAACTTATGGGAGAAAAAAGCCAATACCAATAAAAATGTGTTCTTATTCTCGTATCAGCCTGAATAGAAGCAAAATGGTGTATCATACATAAGATAAGGTTTTGTATTGCGCAAACTAGAGTACTCTACTGGATTAGACAACAGTATTTTGTAACTTGATTATTAATCAACAGATGGCGCTACCTGTATTTTATCATTGATATATTTATTATGTATCTATATAGATTCTGTATATAATATGAGGAGAAACTGACTTACTCAAACACAGGTTAAACCATAGGTTCTAGGAACATAAGATTTTTCACACAGGTTCTTTATGTATCCGTCATTATATCCAATTCCTAGGAAATGTACTTATACAATGTCTAAAATCGGCAGGAAATGTGTGAAATATATTTTATTATACACTTTTCCTAGGAATCCTATACATCTCCTAAGCAGCAATCGGAATATGTTAAATTCGAGATAAGGTAGATTACAGCCCACATTAATGAACAATTTTGGAATGTTTTGATTAATTATGTAAACTGATCATAATTAACGTAAGGTCTAAGGTGATAACATCTATTGGATTAATTACTTTTCTGGTTAAATAACTTACTAATTTAAACATCTCTACAACACCGATTAGATCGATTAGGTTAGGTTAGAACTTTCACAATACAGCGCGCGAGCCGAACGAGCGAAGCGAGCGGTGTCACGGTAGCAGCCGGCGAGCGCTAGATCCATATTTTTGCAAAATGATAATTTAAGGCGGCCCTCTGTGGCCGGCGCAACTTCAACGCGAGCATAGTCTAAAAGCTTGTTGTTTCATCCAACGTAATGTTTGACTGCGAAAAAAGAGAGATAGCATCAGAGCCGTCGGTTATCAGTCGGTAAATTCCGCTGATCACTCGCGGCCGCTTCGCTAGGTCGTCATTCATGATTTCGCATTCATAAAACTTGTTCCAGGAGTATACTTCTTGTGAAAAAATCTTACAAGTTTGTGAAAAAAAAGTTAGTTATTTAGAATCTTTCATACATTTGCAAGCCTGGTATCTAAATGTTTTCTTTACTTTTACAATTTATAGGTACATTAGATATGGCCAAAGTTCAGGCAAAAACGCTGTTTTTCGGAGGCTTTGATTGAATGTGTTTCACACTTTTTTTAAATTACGCCTAGATACACGGCTAGATATAGTGCACAAGATACTAATTTGTTCAAAACATCTAACGAAAAATGTTTAACAACGCCATAATAAGTACAGAGGTTTTGTATGAAAAGTATGACGAATTGAGCCCTCTTAAGTTAAATTTTACACATTTAGGAATTGTATATAACACCTAGGAAATGTAGGAAATGTATACGTTTCCTAGGTGCGTCTGCGTGTTTTAAATATATTTAACAGGTGCGGTAACACATAGAGTCAATTCCGTTCATAAGTGCCTTACGGGCGGTAGAGGCGCGGCGATCCGCTCTTTCAATTACTTACTCATTATTTTATATTCCTATTTATGTTTTTTTGTTTATGTAATAAGGAATTATAGAAATTAATGACTGTTAAATAAAACCATGACTAAGAAAAGCATATTAATTAATTAGTGTGAAGTGTCGAGAACATAGAGTAGCGTTCTCCCTACATTCGGCGGTATCACATCAAACGAAAAGTCGGCCTGTTTCAAACAGAAGTACCTACCTACACGCCTCGTCATGTGTATTTTTAGCTGAGTTACAATATATTGCAATCTTTTAAGGTTATTTGAAAAGAGAATAACCCTAGGCAATCTAATATTATAAATGCACGATTATGTGATGTTTGTGTTACTCAATATTGGCAGAACGGATTCAGATTCAGATGAAATTTTGCATACAAATAGAGCAAAACCGTGGGCAGAATCTAGTCTACAATAATAATATTTTGTTAAATAATAACAATATTATTTTGTTGTACACACGGCAACACATCAAGCTATGCATTTCCAGTATAAACTGATCTCGCATTGTATAGGATTTCCGTACAATGAGATTATTGAGCATATTGTATTACAGCTATATAGGAAATGTATAGCTTGATCTGTAGCCGTGTGTACCATGTGCATTTTCTTATGAGTTCATCATAAAATTGCTAGTTGGTGACTGTTCTTAGATATTACAATGTAACGTACAAGTAATTTCCATCTGTAATTGCGACCCTTATAAAAAAAGAAATGCAAATTCAACTAAAAGGTCCCCTCGCCCCGTGACGTACCAAAACATGGGGCTAATACTGAAGGGGTGTGAAATAAAAATCATTTCTAACATTCACTTTTTACATCAAATGAATATTAATCGAATTTCCAGTTTTATTAACAGAATTTATGAGCAATTTTTTTTTATTTCTAAGCTGGAAGCGCGCCAGCCGAGTTGTTTTCTATCATTGAAACTTCAAGTCACCAAGGATCCAAGTCTGCTATTTTAGAGGCTGCACAAACGTAGACACTTTTTGTTACCATCACGGCACACCATCACAGAAAACCGTAGTTGCTGTGTCCAGTAGCGGCGATCGGACACAGTCGCCGGTTGCTACTCCAGCAGGGCTATTTTAAAACGCTCGGATTCGATATCGGAAACGGATTCAAAAACTACCGAGGCTATATTCCGCAAATGCTTTTTTAATTTCCGAATTGAAATATTTTTGATGTTTCTTTACGGAAATATCAATTCGATTCATCGAAAAGTTTTCGGAAATTAAATTAGCAATTGCTGAAATCCGTCTCGGAAATTTCTGAATCCGTTTCCGATATCGAATCCGACGTTTTAAAATACCCCTGCTGGTCACTGGTAACCGTAGCTGCTGTGTCCGGTGGCGGCGATCGGACACAGTCACCGGTCGCTACTTCTGGTCACTGGTACATTTCGTTGCTTGTTTTTTAATGCTGCTTGTCTTCAACTACCGATTTTTAGTTTCCATTTACTGACACCGAACACTTTTCGATCGTCAACGAGTATGTGTAAAGTGGAAGCAACTGGACACAAAAAATGTTTACGTCTTTTTTTTTTTTTTTTTATACTACTTAGGTAGCAAACAAGCATACGGCCCGCCTGATGGTAAGCGGTTACCGTAGCCTATGGACGCTAGCAACACCAGGGGAGTCACTCGCGCGTTGCCGACCCAAAAACGGCCTGCGCAGGGAGTGGCTGATTTCATACTCGTTCTATAGAAATCAAATATTTATTCGTAGTTTGTATCCGACACAAGACACAAAAGTGTTTATTTTGATTTTTGACATTACGTCTTTAAATACCTATCTATACACACAACGTCTGTGTCTGCTTCTCCGTTAGTGAGCTTATAACTCTAGCACCACTGCACGGATTTTGATGCAGCTATCACAGTTCCTTAGGTTCCAAGCTACGCAATGACGTTTTAGCGTAACAGTCACCTCACAGGCATAGGCTAGCCATAATTCGCTTTGCCGCGGTCACATGCCAATTGCTTCCAATTGTGAGTCGACCCTGGGGTCAGGTAACTGCCCAGCTGCCTCGATAGATCAATCTTCTTATGCCAATCCTGCCTTATTAACTACTCATTGTTGTTATTCAATTTATCATGACTTTGTTTGCGACCTCCCCGCGTAAAAGGCGAATTGTTACACTAATTAATTAAAAAAGGTACGAACATAGAACCTCTTTTTGAAACATGGAGTGGTTAGCGACTTATAAGAGCAGTAATGGACATACAGAAAGAGAGACGTGACGTTTTTTAATGTATGTATGGATGGTAAGTAAATATGGAAATTATACTATATACCTAGGTATAATAATATAATTTTTCTTGACTGTCGATATTTTGTTGTTTGTGCATTTTTTATTGGAAGGGTACTTAGCTACTTTTGTTTTTATTAGTACCTACCTAAAACCTCTATTGTGACAAAAGAGAAAGATTGTGAGAAAATGATGAGGCATTCATCAACACAAGGTTCATCAAATACTTTATCATGAAAAATAAAGATTTTATAAAAAAATACACAAAATCTCTGATTAAAATCAAGCGGAAAATGTAATGGAGCGATGAAACGATGTTGCCATCCAAAAAAAGAACACGAAACAATTTTTAACACAACATCCGTTGAAGTACAAAAAGTTAAAGTAGAAAAAAAAAACGGGAAATTCTCTTTTCACTTTTCCCGTTTTCCGGGAACTCGCAAAAATTTCGGGTGGCATTGGGTTCAGGAGTAAAGCACACACAGCGTTAGGGCTGCCACGGTTGGAAAATAAACAACGTGAAACCGAAAGACACATCTATACCTGCTCTTATTAAATTTTAATAGGGCTCTCATTTTGCGTATTTTTATCCATGTATATGTATGGCTTATAGCTTATAGCTGTTAATCATCATTCGAAGATCGTGGTTTCGAAATTTGAGCCTGAGCGACTGAAAAATAATGAAGAACCCATTTCACGATGGTCGCGTACTTTATAGTACCTACCCACCTGACTGGGTGCCATCCTCAGGTTGAAAATCAGTCGCCAAAAACCTAACTGTGTGTCCTGGCAGCTGAACTTCTGAGCCTGTTCTTCTAGGCTTTGTCCCACAACCTTCAACCACATATATTTCAGGGTGAGATTGTGTTAAACACAATCCATAAAAAAAACTAAAGATCGTCAACCCTAACGTCTACCAAAATAACATTGTGAGTTTGACAGAAAAGGGCACAATCGTGAAGGTTTACTTTAACTGACTCCTGACCCTGTGTTTGCACATATTGTTAAGCAAAGGTTGGATCTTCGCCAATTTTCGATTTATCAACGTAACGAGGTCGGGCACGTTCGTAAATAACAATAGCACACACCCATGAGAACGAAACGAATGGATTTTCATCCCAAAGTAATGAAAAGAGTCTTTACAGTCGCTTTTTAGGGTTATCTGTCAGTTGGACAAGTATATTAAGCCATGTTAAATTTGTATATGTATACATTATATTATTTATCAATTGAATATAAATCCTTGACCCACGGTAGTGTTTTTCGATTATACATATAATGGTGCGTCTATGTTACGCGAACCGAGCCCGCGCCGAGCCTCTATTCGTTCGTCGAGTTCCTAGATTCAATTACTAGCTCGCTCTTACTAGCTCGCTCTTAGTATCACTTAAGAAATTAACAGAAATTATTTGTCTTGCTTTTACAGTGTCACAAAAAAGTTCCTATACACTTACGGCGCGCGGCGCCACTACAACTGCTCATCAAAGTGAACAAGTGGCCACAACCGGGGAACTGGCCAAAACCGGAGCTCTTACCCTATACGTAAAAGGGAAAACTGTCTGATTGACATATCTAACGAAACACATATGATGAACATATGAAAATCCGTAACATTTCAATATCCATAAACATTGGAGTTTGTTCTCTTGAAAAATTAAGGTCGGTGTATATTGGCGTATTTTAAAATTATCCTTCATGTTCCCTCCTAGTAAAACCACGGCGTAGGCTTTTATAATAATAAAACAAATAAATCGCTAGCTAAGACGAACGTCCCAGTTTGGGTAGTTATTGCTTTGTGGAGAGATTGATGAAGCACTCAGCGTTATTTAGCTGTTTGCACACAGCCGAGGAAACGAGTCTTAATGCTAGAATGGTTGTGCAGACGACATTGTTTTATAACCGACTTGAAAAATAGAGTAGGTTTTAACAACAGCGTTGTAGAGATTTCTGTGTTTAGACTTTTAGACTAATCGTGCTATTCATGATAATGTAAGTGTTATCAGGGAACTCTAGGTATTTTAAAATGTTTTATTTTGACTAAATTATTAGATTTGACATCCCTAAATAACAAGTTAGGGTTGAGCATAAAATTTTACGTTTGTGGCAAGTGGTACGTAATTGTAATTCTTTTAAACCGTTGAAATATTTTCCAATTCAGGAGAAAAGCTATTCAAACCAAACTCTAAGAAAGTAAAGAAACCTTAAAAACTCTTTTGAGAAAAAAAACTTAAAAACTCGGTATTTCTTGTTAGAAACAGCTTGCGTAAAACCTAACAAGAAAGAACAAGTTCTAACAAATTAACAAAAAAACGTAATTATAAAAAAATGTTAAGAAAAAACGACGCCCAAATTGTACACGCATTGGGTTGGCCCCACCCCAAAAGGGTGTTCCCCCGAGGGTGGTGCCACCCCCTGACCCAGTAAACACCCCTCGCGTACCCCACTCTTAACCTTAGTGCATGCTATAAACAAAAGTACCGCGACTCGGGAGTCCTGAAATCCCGCGATTATTTTTCACGGGATTTACAGTAGATATTTTTTTTTTATCTCAAGGAAATAAGTGTGGGTTATCGTCTCTTATCGTATGAATAAATTAAATTAAATATGAACTACTCCATATGACTTTTTCGTCGTTTGTCGTGTATTTTGAAAGTTGAATTACAATTTTTATCTACTTTTTGTGTTTTAAATATAAGTCAAAAATATGCTACGTACCGTTAAATACGAAAATTCTATTCTTTCTCTATCACTCATTTCTTAATTCCTCTAAAATTTAAGCTTAGCTCACTCTTACTCTCTCACTCACTACGCAAAGAAATATTTTTAGCTTTTTTATTGTGTACCCACCTTAATGCCCGCTACACACGTACACGTCTCCGCGTAACCGGATTACGGACGTGGGACGTGACTGATAAGCCTCAGTGTACACACGACTTTACTAATTAATTAATTGCTTGCTTTTTTTTGTTTTATTAACTTTACGTGATCAATTATGTTGTTTGTGAAATTATTTGGTATTTTCTTTTTGAAAGACTTACCTACATACTTTTCTTAAATAAAAAAAGAGTAGTAAATAAAGAAATGATTCTCAAAAATTCCTATTCTTTATATCCTTAAATACAAATTCACTGAATTCAAAGTTGTGTTATTTCAAAGCAACGTGACGTGAAAAAAACGAGTTTTCATTTTCCGAGTCGCTAGCGCCATCTAGTTTAGACACCTGGCATTGACAAACAAACTTTCCTAACGAGCTTTGGAAATGGAGAGACGAATTTCAACTATACAAACTCAAATGGATTTAAAAAATGACGAGATTTTTATACCTGTTAGTTTTGATTGCTAGCAAACATCACGTATAAATATATAAAAAAAATACAACTCAGACTATACATTTATCAAATATCACCCCTACATTCCCCGAAGTGGACAGTTTGGTCACTGATAATGATACTTAGCTGATTTCAGTAATGATTTGAAAACTTGTTAGCATAAACAACAGCGCAATCTACACTACTAGAAGTTTATTCTGTGGCGTTGCGAAAATGTGTCGCATGCATTATTTATGATATTTTATCCCCTTTTTAGGCTTCTGTACCCAAAGGATGCCAAATGGGATTACTAAGCCTCCGCTGTCCGTCCGTCCGTCCGTCGGCCTGTAGTTGAAATTTTCACAGAATATGTCTTTCTATTGTCGCTATAATAACAAATAAAATTAAATTAAAAATCGTGTCACTTTTTTTCTACCTACCATAATGTCACAAGATCGCTCTAGTTAGGCATTAGAGTTATAACCAAGGATATTAAAAAAAGTCGGACATATTATCGCTAACAAAAAACTGTGTCACTCAAGTCGGCCACCACGCTGTACGTACAAGCCGGCACGCACACATTAGTTGATCGCGAGTAATCGACTCTGTGTAAACGGCGACAGAGTCTAGTTTCCCGCGGAATAGCCAACTAAGGTGTGCGTGAGAGATGGCCGACTCCATAGACACAGTTTTTTGTTAGCGAGAATATGTCCTCCGTAGTCTGTGGTTATAACGTGAAAATGATGCGATCTTATTTGTCAGCTAAACACATCCCTCGCTACGCATATCTGGTGGACATGCAGCCTTATGCGAGTTCCCTGTCCGCGCGGAACAGTTTCAAAAGAAGAACATTGCTCTCCCTTTTGGCACTCGAAGTACATTACACTTGCGCCATCTATTTAGATTTATATCTGTGGTACCCCACCACAGTGCAAAATGAATTGAAACATTAACAACGCGTTTTAATAACCGTAATAACGTAAGACCCAGCGAATTTTTCACTTCGCTCCATACCGGCTCAAATAATCCATCTCAAGCTAAATTACACCATATTTTATTTAGCGTAAGAATTATTTTGCCACGTCTCATGTGTGTCATATATGTAGGACATATATCTCGGGAAGATCGATAAGATGGCGTATGTGTACCGGAAACGGATGTCGGGTGATGTATGTTATCTTAAGATGTGTGTGTGGATGCTGTTCTCAGTTGTACTAACCTTTGGGGTGTATGTTGGAAAATTCTTCCTTAGTGGCTTACATTATTTATAAAGATCTTGTGTGCAACATTGTCCCTGATGTTGGAGTTGTCCGTGCGTCTGTCATCACACAGTTTCTCCTTTTACAAGCTTTTATTTAGTTTTACTTGTCCTGGTGTGTGTGTGTCTGTAATCTTGCTTTCAGAGAGGTAGAGCGTAGCGCTTATTCGCTCAAAGAGCCGCTCGACTGGGGAAGCACCTCCACCTTACAGAATACCGCAGCCAAATAACTTTATGTTGTGTAAAGTTGTGTTCCTTCGCGTGAGTAAGGTCGCCAGAGCTCATTGGGGAGGGAGGAAAGGTCGGTAACGCGTGAGCGATGCTTGTGTGTTGCAAGCTTCCTTATGGCTACGGTAACCGCTTACCATCAGGCGGGGCGTATGCTTGTTTACAGACTTAGTGGTATAAAAAAAAGTTGAAGGCCCACTTCCTGGTTTCCGATTGAGATGACATTTTGTATGTATATATAAATCTATGTCAGGGAACTGATCTGATGATGGAGCCAGAAGGTGGCTATGGGAACTCGGTTATATGGCCAAGCCTCCATATAGGCTTCGGTAACACATCAGGCGGGCTGTACGCTAGTTTACAGACATCGTCGTCTACTTATAAAAAAAAAACTTTTCCTTTATGTGAAAATACTGAAGTAGCGTTTTAAATACTCGAGAAGTCCCTATCCCATACAAACTCAAATCAAATGTGAGTGGCGTTGTCTTTGGCCTTTAGTTTTTTGCTTGTTCCGTGTCATGATTTTATGATAACCCTATGACGTCATTCCATTGTACCTACATAAGGTTATCAACGTTTATCTAACATATACTTTAGCTATTTTAACGTGGAGTGGGTAGGTACCTATACTTTTAGATGTGTTCGTTAAAGCCGGGATTACGTTATCAATTGAAAGGTCCCTAGTGGCATCCCGGTATCCCGGGGCGATCGATCCCGCGGGAACTGTGGCAAGCCGCGGATTACGGTACTGCGTAGTTAGATGTGACACATATATACTGGGATAAACCTATGGCAGGGGTCGGCAACCTTTTGAGACGGAAGAGCCAAAACTTACAATTTATAAAATTTCCCAGTTTTTAAAGAGTAAAATTTTTTGCTGCGGCTGTTTAAAAGCTTTTTTTTTTGTTTTTTTTTTTTTTTTTCTCTTATGTCCATTTTGTTTTGTTGTTATCTGCAGTCTCTACTGCAATGGACAACATTTTTGGCTGCTTTCGCTGGATTATTAGGCGTCATGTGTTGAGAGAGATCCAGTAATCTCGTTCCTCATCAGTTGGCTGATTCTATTGGAATCGGTTTTGTAGGCTAGTTACGCTGTGCCGTTTCAGTCTTGTGAAAGAGATGTCTTCCGAAGATGTGTGGCCATTAAAAACTGATTTTTTATTATTTGATTCATGCAAGAAAACGCTGCTCGCACGAATATGTCAGCACTCCAACTGGATCGATTGCATGATTTGAAAGGGTTTTGATAAAATTAATATTTTTTGCGTATGATTATGAAGAACCGCAACTTTACATCTCGCGAGCCGCATGTTGCTGACCCCTGACCTATAGTATATGTGTCAGGAAAATACAAATGGCGGTTTTTATCTTCAATAAGTTTTCGACCGGGTTACTGAGAGAACTAAATGTTGTTTGTGTAATTGTGATAGTACCCTAGATGCTATTCCAGGTTATGATCTACCTGCTTGCAAAATTTCATCACTAAGGTTGTGTGTGCCAAGAGGTAACGAACAAACAGATTTTCAACTTGAGTGTGGTAGCCAGCCAGGCGGGGAGAGGAAACCCACAAAAGCCTCGTTATCTTATGAAAATTATCAGTAATTAGTAACCTTTATAAATTGGGTGAAATCGTGGGCCAACGCTGTAATTAAACAAAAATAGGCACCATGAGAAGCGCTCGTGGTGTAGCATAATTAGCCGTTCTTAATCGATCGGCAAAGTTAAGCTACCGCCGTCGTGATCGGTACCTGGATGGGTGACCGCCTAGTGGTATTTCAAATCGAGCGTTTCCGTGCTTCGGAAGGCACGTAAAGCCGTTGGTCCCGGTTATCACTTAATTGTGATAGTCGTTAAGATAGTCGGATGCCTCCTAGGCGGCTTGAAAAATTCCAACAGTAGGTTGACCACTAGCCTACATCCACCGATCCGCAGTGGGCACGCATGGTGGAGTATTGCCCATTCCCTTTCACCCTCATTTTTGTGCAGGAGGCCTGTACTCAGCAGTGGGACATTATAGGCTGATGATGATGATGATGAGGCACCATGAGAAATAATTAGAATTAAATAAACCCCGGGATAGAATAATCTCGACGATTTCAGTTTTCACCAAAGATTCAGAAATTACAGGAATTAAGCAAACAACTAGCTCCCTCTATTTAGAGATGTGAAATGTTTGTCATTTTTATCGAGACTTCTAAATTAATTCGTGTTTTCAGAACAATCGATCAGTCAGTTATATCCACGGAACAAAAAGGTTATATCCTTAAGGCGGCCCTCTGTGGCCGGCGCAACTTCAACGCAAGCATAGTCTAAAAGCTTGTTGTTTCATCCAACGTAATGTTTGACTGCGAAAAAAGAGAGACAGCATCAGAGCCGTCGGTTATCAGTCGGTAAATTCCACTGATCACTCGCGGCCGCTTCGCTAGGTCGTCATTCATGATTTCGCATTCATAAAACTTGTTCCAGGAGTATACTTCTTGTGAAAAAATCTTACAAGTTTGTGAAAAAAAAGTTAGTTATTTAGAATCTCCAATACATTTGCAAGCCTGGCTTCTAAATGTTTTCTTTACTTTTAAAATTTATAGGTACATTAGATATGGCCAAAATTCAGGTAAAATTTGAGCAAAAACGCTGTTTTTCGGAGGCTATTACTGATTTTGTTTCACACTTTTTTTTAATTTCGCCTAGATACACGGCTAGATATAGTACACAAGATGCTAATTTGTTCAAAACATCTAACGAAAAATGTTTAACAACGCCATAATAAGTTTTGTATGAAAAGTATGGCGAATTGAGTGCTCTTAAGTACCGTGTATTATTTCAATACCGTAAACTTAACAGAATTGAGTTCTATAGGGTACTGCCCCTTAATTCTTACCCCTAACACTTTCATTCATAACTTCTTTGCTAATTCTAAGCGTCAGTTTATCTTCGTATTTAACTAGTTATTCATCGTCAGTCAGTATTAGAACGTCCCCTGGGATATGATGGACGGGGCCGCGGGCAAAAGTATTGAAATAAAACATATACTAAGAAACCTTTAAATAAAAAGAGTTCTCTATCTTTAAACTTAAAGGAGAGACGGCAAAGAGCAAATACGATTTTCTTTATTTTCGTTATAAAACAAAGTCTAGTCTAAATGAGCCACACGGCACACCTGCTTGCTTAACATGAATTAGGCACAAGTACCTACGTTACTTCACAAGGGGCAGTGTACTCAAAGTTTTTCCATTTCACTAATGAATGACTCAGCTCAGTGCAAACTCATAACCTAGTTGTCGTAGAGTCGGGTAAGCCGCGCTAAGGTAAGAAGACTACAGTTAGTAGAGACTGTACTGTACGAGAGATGTAGGCATCTAAAGGTAAGCCAACGAGAGGAGATAAAATATGTAAACAACCGACCTCTACTGAGTTACATTACGATAGCGAGCGATCATTATCTATCGCATGCAATAAAGACGTGAGTTGGTCGACGACGGCTGTCGTTGTGTTATTCGTGGTACAGGAAAGCGGTCGGTAAAGCAGCTGTCAACATAATTTCTTTACATAAAAAAATTAAGTTTATCTCGTCTTGATGGCTTACCTTTACTTCAAGAGAAGTACAAGTTTAAACACTACTGTCGACTGTGTTCAGAAACTGACATATTATTAAGATTATGATCGTATATTTCTGACAATGACAGTTTAGTTACTTGTCACCCGGGAAGACATAAGGATTCGTGAAAAAAATACTTAAGTACCTACCTGTTTTTTTTTTCGAATTCTCTGAAATAGTATCGAATTATATGAGGATTTAATCAGGTTTTTAGAGAAATTGGATTCACGTTACGATTGATCTTTGGTGCCTTAGAAATCGCTTCAGGCATTCATTTATTAAATACTAGCTGTTTCCCGGGATAAAAAGTAGCCCATAATACTCGGAGATAATGTAGCTTCCTATTAGTGAAAGAAGTTTCGAATCCGAGTGATAGTTCCAGAGATTAGCCCTTTTAAACTAACAAACAAACAAAACAAAAATTTTCTTCCGCTTTATTATATTATTATTATGATTATGATTGATATTGTAGTCAAATGTTAATCTCCTCAGAACCAATGTTTAAAAAACAATGTTTACCATAAACATTCTAAAATTTTGTTAACAAACTTGTTGCAGATAATGTTACGGTATTTGCAGATGGTATGCATAGAAAGTTCATTGTCAGATGTCCCCACCGTAGGGGTGGGGGTTGAAGCCACCCCCTACAAAGAGAAGGCAAAACGCCACCACAGAGGATTATATTATAATCTGTGACGCCACTCTAGTTATACGTTTATTTGGCTACACGTGTCTTTTGATAATCTTTTTTACAGGTTATTTAGGATTCCTTATCCATTCCTTATTCATTCCTTACCTATTCCTTTTTTAGTTAGTTACTATTATCAATTGAAATTAGTATTGTTAGTTGTTTTAAATTCGTGTTTTGTTTAGTTCTGCAAGATGAATTTAATAAATAACAGGTAGGTATTTAGTGTTTACAACATTCTCCAGTTTCAAGAAGCCTAAATATTGATTTGAAGTAATTCCTTAGAAATGACGTATGAAAAGACAAAGACGGCAATATTGGTCATAAATCAACGCAAATTAAACTTTCAGAAACTTGCTGGCGGTTGTTTCTTTTGTTTTAAAACACCTAAAAAGGAACTTAGGTATTTTTACCATCGGCATTTAGCAATAAGTAATCCCTTTTAAGTGTAAAAGCAATATGAAAAGGTAGTTACTTATAGAATTCCTAAGTACAGTGGTCGCGGGGCGCGCGGGACGAGGAAGGTCAACGACCGCCGCCGCGGAGACAGCGCGGCTCCATTATAACACGTTTCTTATGAGTTATGACACGCTACATTTGTACGACACGAGAATATGAGATAATATAATGAGATTTGGGGATGGATTAATATAAGAAAACTATACGATAGCTTTCATTTTGATTTGAAAATTGAAACTCAAAAGTAGATTAAGTTTTATATTGCGATAGGTACCTATACCTAGTTAGTTTCAAATTCAAAATTATAATTTGATTTTTATTTTTGCAGGCACTTGTGAATATCTGACTAATACCGGTTCAGAAGGTTGCATTTGCTTGCTGGCAATCAACTCAGAAATTAATCTATTCAAAACAAGCTTAAATAGAGTTTAGTTAAAAAGTACTATTCATAAGAGTTGAGTGAGTGAAATCGATTACCATGAATGCATAATGAGTTCATTGTCATAAACACGTTAGCTCACGGCTGGAACGCGCGTCCTATAGTAGGTATAGTATCATCTACATGGTAAAAACAGAATTTCAGGAAGCACAATTCAAGTGTTAATATTTAGAATGTTAATAACTACATAGTCCTCACTTTTCAAAGTGAAATTAAAATAACAGCACAAATTGATAAAATAATTCCATGATATTATTTTTAGCGCACACTACGGTAAATAGCAGACCATGAACGAGCAGCCACTAGCTGACTCCACTACGGTGAGTGAAGTGTATTATTTGGCGCAACACATTTCGTTTGTGACCGCAATGGATGTTCGCTACCCATCGGCGTCGGTCGGACCCCGTGGTCGGACCCGCGACCGCGGTTGCGGTAACGTTTGTAGGACGCGATGTATGTATCGGTTTTATGAGAAAACCCGGACAAAATGCTGGATGTATTTCGTTAAAATTGTTTTATTACCAGGATAGGTTTCGGTATCGAATCTTACTTAACATTTGAAATGTATTTTTACTATTGTGTAATTATATTATCATTCGTAATTCAATAAGCATCATGTAATTTTTATAATTATGATAATTTTCAATATAAACTAAAGCGTCTGAAGCTACTATTAAAAATTAAAACATTGTACCTAATAATACATTTTAATATGATAAGTTGATAACAATAAAAGCCTATACTTATAATTTCATTACTGTAGTAATTAATAGACCAGACGAAACAATATCCGGACAAAATAATACTGATATCCTTATCAAGTATGTAATGATAGAAATAATGATCAGTTTTATAAAACGGATTATATTACTCAACCACACATGTGGGCAGTTACTAGAATCATAATAGAATGCATTGCATTGCAATTGAAAACGGAGATTTAATAGAGTGATACAGCAGTTATTAACATAAATTGATTTTATGGTCACTTTATTGCTTCAGTCGACATTCGATTTCAATAAATATACAGTTGAAAAATTTCATTGTTTCATTTCAAGATATACAATGATATTATAATAAAAAGAGGTAGATATCGCATTAACGCACGCTATTTGTTGCAGACAAATTCAGACAATTGTCGTAATTTTGCTTAGCGGCTACATATAGCTATCTCTTTCTGTACCATACGTTCCATATTATCTATCGCATTCACCTAATTCAACAAAAACTGAACGCCGCTTAGTATGAGGGTAGCATATCTCTATTATAATATCATTGAAGATATATAACAAACATAACATAGCATGTTATATATCTTATCTACTAGCTAGACTTATTAAACTCAAAACTCATTTAAACTGTTTTATGATTTGTTGGCAAAGGCTACGCGTCATTATCACTAGATGGCGCTACTTGCATTCCATATAAATCGTAGTTAACGTTAACGCGATTAAATAGGTTAAAAAACTTGCACGAAGCACTCTGATATGTTACAATTGACTTTACCACCACCAAGCAAGGCGAAAGTTTTATCAATTACTATAACTGGGTACAATCAACTGAAAGTTACCATTATGTTCTGTAAATATTCAAGTTTATATTTCCTAAAAATAAATTTTAAAGCAACATTCTGACGATTAATCAATATTTATTTATTATAAAATAATGACATTACATTATAATACTCATGAAAATAAGCTGAAACGCTTTTTTTGTAGAAATTTCTACGACTTTTCTAACAAAAACTGTATTAATAATTTATTATCTATAAGGCCTGTTACGATAGCAGTCGGTTCTACGAAGCAGTCACTTTTTTAGTATAATTTTTTTTAGAATTTACCACTACACGACGCACGAATATAAATAATTAAAAAAAATGCTTGGATATCATCTAAACATAATTAGATCTGAATATTCATAAAAAAATCTCACTAATAAATTATTCCGTAATTTATCTGTCATCATGCAAAGTCGTGACGTATCAAGCAACGGAGACACAACAAAAAATACTCTACGATCAAGCGAGGACCTTTTACGTTATGCAAGCACGAATATTATGTCTGCAACTATTCAGCTTACCCCATTCTTAGTTGTGCTTGGCTTTATTTGCATCATTCACATTCAACGTCTCGGTTATTTTATTTATTATATTTACATAAAGTATCTAGGTTAGAGTTCGGTTACCTCGAAACATGAAATATTCAGTGTTTTTAACAATATCGTCGCATTGGTGTCGTTGACGCACAAACGTGAACCATTTATTTATTAGTATTGTATTGAAAGATCTGAAGTCTGACTGAATGGTGGTTTTTATTTTTGTGGGTGGATTTGATGCTGATAAGAAATTTCTTAATATAATAATTTGAGCATCACGTAGCCCGATCGAGTTTTTATAACAATTGAAATCAAATTCAAAGGCTCTAGCTACACTCTACTGTTAAATCTCGCAGTAGAGTAGCTGTTACTCCTCATTCGTCCCCCTCTCATCGTTCTTCTTCTTGAGAAATACATAGATAGGCTGTATCAAAGCCAATTATAGAGACACCGATCGAGAAGTAGTACCATAATACTTAATTATAAAAAAAAATAAGATACAAATATAAATACATATAGCAAGGACAAGGAAACAAAGCAGTTTTTTTACATTTGTTCTTTTTGCGTCTTAACAAATGTTCCTATATTTGAACAACATACGTATCTCAAAATCTGTTTTAAATTGCTGTACCTAAGTCATGTGTGTCCATGTCAGTGTTTTTACGTGTGCTAATGTTTGCAGCACTTAGCAACAACCTTGGGTCGTTGCGTTGAACTTAACTCTTGTATATACCTGCATAAATATGTATGACTTCAATTCTGTCGACTTACCTTTGATCATGTAAGTGAGGATAGGACATTTAAGCTTGTTTTTAGGACTTTTCAACATGAAGTAGTAGCCACTATTTTGGTAGAGTTCTTTTGTTCTTTTTTGGTCCACACTATGTTATACAGTTGAGTTAGTTAAAATGTTAGAAGCACAGTTTTAGACCTTGTATTTAGACAATAGACTACCACCTAAAAATATTATTACTATACTATATCTATGTAAATAAAAGGCAAAACGGACAGAAAATAAATAAAAAGTAAACCCCTAGGGGTAAAAAAGGGGATATTTAAGAAAGGTAGAGCATAGTGTTAATTTATTCGCTCAAAGAGCAGCTTGACTAGGGAAGTGCCTCCACCTTACAGAATATCACAGCTAAATAACTGTATATTGTGTTCCTGTGCGTGAATAAAGTCACCAGAGCTCATCAGGGAGAGGGAAGAGTCCGTAACGCGCGAGTGATGCCTCATGTGTTGCAACTTGCAAGTACTTGTAAACGTCCATATGATGACAGCTTGCCGACTTCGTCGTATAAAAAAATCGATCTATTTGCGTATCTTATAATCTACATGCTAGTATTTGATGCACCTCCTTAAGTTTATTCTTTTAACTATCTTGTATTTGTACGTTCCATAACTACTTCCAAATACAGTCATGACGAGTTCGTGTGTTTAAAATGAAGTTTGTACCAACCATCTGTAGCGACCTAACCTAACTCGTGCTTACACAATTTGTAAAAATAATTACTCATATATATTAATTTAGGAGCAGCTCGCAGCGTAAATCATTAAATTTAATAAAGATGTATTACCATACCACCCGCGGATATTGAATGAATGTTTATTCATTAGTGGTGAAAATATTATACATGTCGTTGTTTTGGTCAGCGACGAGCGACTCAGGGTCGATAATACAATAGATACTGGTGCTAAAAAAATATAAAAAAAAATACTTTATTTTTTTTTAATAATAAAAATAAAAAAAAAATTTTTTTGAAAATCATGTAATAAGCTACAGTGTAGACATAATACTCAACGGAAGTACGAGGGAGTAAAGGGGTGGGGCGATGGCGGCTTACGCATAGCTCTAGTCTGTGCACGTGCCTAGTAACCATACTTTGCAGTAATTTTATTTCAAATTGAATAAGGTATTTCTCAACATATTTACAGTATTTCATGGAATTAAGTCCATTTTTGGGGAATATATATTTTGTACTACCGCTCCTGAGTCGCTTGTCGCCGACCAAAACAACACCCTGTATATGAAGACATGCTGACTTTTAATGGATTGGAGTTGGGAAACTTTAATTTATTATAGTTTTAATGGTTATTACATCTTGAATGAAAAGAAATTTGTAACTAGGTCTGATAAAGTAAAACTTTTTGTAAGTTGACAGACTATCCTTATAAAACCACCGAAATAACGCGCAACTTTGGAGAAGTATATAGGTAGGTATTTTAGATTGATAGAAATAATACTTCATGATATAACTGTATGCGAAGTAGGTATTATATTACGTAGTCGTTTTTTAGAAGTGCTCTGACCCATCAAGGACTTAAATTTAACGAGAACAAGGATTAAATTCATATCGTTTTAAATTACTTAAAATTGATAGCCTGTATCAAATAACCTATTTCGATGGCAGAATTTATTTTGCTGTAATTTTAAACTTTTATATGGCTACAGAAAAATATTCTACTAAGTTTGTGTCGATGTTTGTGAGGCTTCCATTTTTTTATTTTATCACCGAGGTACAACTAGCAATTTGTTTGCCACGTTATGATTCACTATAAAACAAGACAAATCGAAACGAGCTTCGTTAGTAGTGATTGGTAAATGAATGATAATTAAATAAAAAATCGTGAACAATACATGATACATTATAGAAAATTGATTTCAGTTAGCAAATTCATAATTTAAGATGCTTGAAAATTTTGTTGGTATGTAAAAAGATCAATGCCAGGAAAAGACAGTTCTCTCGTCCAATATACAAAACAAAAAACTCTTAAGAACTGACAGCAACGACAACTTTATCAGATCCGAATTTCCGTGAGATAAAAAACGAAACCAAATAAAAGTGAAATAAAAAACAAACTTACAGACAGTTTTTTTGTATTCATTCTCGAGTAAAAATAACTTCTCTTTAATGTTAAGACCATCAAAGAGATTACGGAACAAAAAATGCGCGTCGTCATCAAATGACTGTCGGGGGAAAAGATATAAGAGCTTGGATAAAATAAGACTAATAATCCTCCGCGCGTGAGATTCCGGCGTTAATTGTATTAAGATTGGCTACTTTTATACACCATTCTTTAGAGTTCAGCATTGAGATAACAAGACCGTTATAGCGACGAAAAAGTAAAATAATATCGTAGAATACGTATGTAAGGTACTAAGTATGTGCCAACGATAACTGCATTTAAGTTACCATCTATCCACAGACCTGTACAACAGTTAGTATTATCAGGAAAGGGTATCAAATAACGTGTTTACTGACTAGTACGTAACTAATAGCATTCGGTTGGGGTCCGAATCGATCGCAATGATCATCGAATCGGAAGCACCAAACACATCCAATCAGTGCGTCTGGTTCGGGTTTCAATTCACATAGTCACTGCGGTTGTTATTGGCAACATTATTATAGAGACGCGATTTGATTTTAGGCTGGACATATTCAAAATCTACAAGATATAAAAACAAATATGGAGCCAAAGAAGGCTTTATCATAGAGGCAGGTTCTAATTTCAATTATTTTAATACCGACTCAAAACTTTCTGAAAAAAAAAGGTTCTACAAAACTAGTTATTTAAGTAGACGTTTTGTTGTCGGGAAACTAACTTTAGTTACATTTAATCAAATAATTTAGTAATGAACCAAAACTAGTTTTGTTACTGGTAAGTTTTATTTCGCAAATGACTGTTTAGGTTATTGGTCGTCAAATTTTGAGTTACTGTTAAATATTTTTTTTTTCATTGTAGAACGTACATAAATATAAGTCAAGTTTTGAGTCGGAATTAAAATAATTGAAATTAGAACCTGCCCCTATGATAAAGCCTTCTTTGGCTCCATATATAAGGTCCTAATAAATTTGTGAACAAAAAATATTATTTATTTTTTGATTACTAAGTAATGACCTATACATTCATCCCTCAAGAGGAAGTTCACTAATTTATTAGGACCTTATATACGGACCTAATCCCCTTATAATAATAACACAACTAGTTATTATTTTAATGACTAAAACAGTTGCTCATTTAAACCCTACAGATATGATTGCTTTGCCAGACGCACGCTTTATTTTTTATCGCTTGTCGAAGTTTTTTAAAGAACAAGTTGATCTGTAAAAGCGATTTGTAGATGGTGGAAAAACAGTTATGCTTTACTATTGTTGGCATCTAACAACTAACAGCACAAGGCTTGTGAAGTGAAGGGCACGAACTACCAGTAAATTGTTGACAATAATTTTATAACCGGTTTTGTTTATTTCATTTAGTTATAAAACGATAATGGAAAAGTCGTTCGAAATATAGATCTAGGTACAGTAGTACCAAACTGATATGGCTTACCGATGTACCTGCGCAGAAGATACTTTTTGTACATTTTCAAAGCGCGAGAAACTGCTATTAGTCGGCAGCTACCGCCGTGTTAGCGCGCGCCGTGCGGAGGGGCGTGACTTGAGAGTGAAACGGAACTAACAGCTGCAGTGCATTATGAACCTTATAGTAGTGATCTAAGGTTGATTGTAAGTTTGAAGCATTCTTTCGTTAATCTTCGGGCCATACTTTCTTTTCGAACGAAAATTCACGACGCGCCATATCAGTTGGGTAATACTGTATACCCAACATAATAAAGTTTACTCCTACATTTTTGTAATTTATTTAAATGAACTAATATGTAGATTACCTATGTAATGAATCTTAAAAAAATACGAATTAAACAAAACAAGTCACCTACATACTAGGTTTCCGCCCCGTGATTTACCCGCAATCCCAAAACTACTTTCTAAGCCTTTCCAGTAATGTTTCGAAAATAACCTATAATACGAGTAATCAATCGAGTGATCGATTCAAGCTTATAAGTGACACACAAACTAACGTTGATATTAATATATCAATTTTAGTAAAAAAAAGAAAGAAACTGGTAGGGAACATAAAAGTAATTTAAAAAAAATCATATCAATACATCCCCGATAATAATTCCAAACACGCGACACCCCTTGACGTAACACCGAACAATGGACACGCGCGCGTACTCATAGAACAACAAATTACTCAATAAATACCGCTCATTTAACCTTTAACACCTCCGCACTAACGTTTAAATTCCTTTAACACGGCTATAATTTAAAGTTGTTCGGTTTTACAAACTTTATTTTGCTGTCCGGATGACGCATAACTATGGCGATATAAGATGTAATTTCGATTGGCAACATGTGATTTTATGTTGGTATGGGGTTGCATTCCTATGTCAGTGCATCCTTGACAAGTATTCTGCGAGGGACCCACATTTTAATTGATAAAACAGGGGGAGCGCAATGGCCTCAATAAAATGTACTCAGTAATAAATACAACGTGTACTATAAGTGAAATTGTTTTAAAGGCAATGCAACTATTTTACTAATATTTGCCTTGAAGGTCCTATCACGCTGCAGGTCGGTTGATTCCCACCCGGGACGTATACATTTGTGTGTACATCCTAGTCTGGGTATAATTATTTAATAAAGTATGTATTAACATCAAAGAATCATGGCGAGATTTGTACAAAAAAAATAACGATTTTTAGAGACGTTGAAATGACGTTATTATTGATCCTTGGTGCCTAAGGAATAACTTGAGGCATTTAAAATATTTTTAGATCCCCAGGATACAAATGCGACATTCTATTGATTCTATGCCATGCCGGTGAATCGCGACCAAAACCATAATGTTGTTGTTATGTTTTGCGGGGTTTATAAAATATTTCAAGTATATTAATATATTGCTGGTAATGTAATCTCAACATTGGAAGTGAAACAAAACTCTCTAAAATGTTATATTTTATTGCACAAAAAATTTATGAATCTCGCCATGATTCTTTAGACTTATTCACGTAAAAAATAGTATATATTATGTATATGTAGCATATCAGTTATCTGGTTTCCATAGTACAAGCAAGCGTGAAGAATGTACCAATCACAGGATTATATTTATCATGTGAAATATCAATAGTACATCTGCCGCTATTCTATACAACGAAGTATCCAGTTTACTTTGAAAAGCTTGCAGTTTACAGGAATGAAGTATCCACTTTTCTTTGAAAAGCACAGGTTCGATTCAAATGAAACTTTGCAGGTATGAACAGATATGAAATATCTAGGTTATTTGTTTTTATTTTTTCAAAAATGCTATGCAAATCCAATCAGAGCGAAGAGATTCAACCGATTTTATTCTTATGCTAAGGACGTATCATAAAAAAATTACATGTTGCAGACATCGGTAATACAGTACACTTTTGATAAAACTAATAATAATTTAAAAAATATTTTAAGCCGCAAATAAAGAAACTACTACAACCACTACTATTACACGACTATTACTACTACTACTACAATCATAGATAATCAATGACAAATCGAACAGCAGTCTTGTTTGCGCCCATAAAGGAGTTTGATTAAAATTTTAATTTAATGTTATTGTCGAAAATGTTGCCAACAAAATAATCACCTGCGATTTTGTACGCATGCGCAAAGAGAGATGTAACAAACAGGTTCTCTGATTGAGATACGATAAAGTGCATAGCTGGTAGCTGGCGGCATAAAGCAAGCATTTACGATCAGACAATACGCAGCTTTTGATGTCTGGTGGAAAGTGGAAAGGAATTGTGATGAGGAAAATTCTAAAATTATGGTGGCCACTAGTAAGAATAAAATTCTGATGTTTATGAATGCCGAAGAAAAGAAAACCTTATTGTTGTAAGGCACAGACTACGGAGGACATATTCTCGCTAACAAAAAACTGTGTCTATGGAGTCGGCCACCTCTCACGCACACCTTAGTTGGCTATTCCGCGGGAAACTAGACTCTGTCACCGTTTACACAGAGTCGATTACTCGCGCTTAACTATTGTGTGAATGTGTGCGTGCCGGCTTGTACGTACAGCGTGGTGCCGACTCGAGTGACACAGTTTTTTGTTAGCGAGAATATATCCGACTTTTTTAAATATCTGTGTTGTAAGGTAAGGTTTACCTGTATCATTATTCATTATACAAATGATAGATTGGACATGTATGTATGTATGTTATGGTTCAGAAATAAGTTAAATTTTTGTTAGATTTTTTTTAAACTTAAATAAATTATTTACTTTAACTTATTCTTTAATTATATGAAACTGTATAGTTTTTGGGAGGTATAGTCCCAAAAACTTATCTTGCCCGGTGGCCAAAAGAGGAACTAACGACGCCATTTTGAAATGTCAGTCTGTCTCCCATTCGCCATTGGTTATTTGCTCCACAAAATACGATAGCAACGACTCTCTCACCGGGCCAGACGCAGAACAAACTTAACAAACCGACATGTTCATACACAGTAATGTCCGTCTTGGGAATTGAACCCGCGACCTGTGGCGAGACGGTTTCCAACCACGGTAAAGTAGTAGATACTAATACCAGTCGGGTATAGCATTTTAATGCAAAAACAGCAATCATATAAGAGAAAGCTGAACACCCTATAACTAAATGCTTATACAGTAAGTTACTAACCATAACACATTCTTTGTTCCCCCATATGGTGACAGACAAACAGACAATTGAAGACAAAACCGCGGCTTTATTGTTGCATTGTTTTATTTTATAATGGATGGATTCTGAATCTAATGGAATAGGGGGAATTCTTACGCTCAATCCAAGTGTCATTTGAGAAAAGTTACTGTATGTTGAACATATACAGTTCGTTTTTGCATGTTGTGCGATTTTTATAATTGATTGTGTGAGTGGAATAAGATGGTGGGTGACACTTAAAATATATACGAGAAGGAAACTAACTAATACTTATATGTTACTCAAAAATGTGGGACATGCTACAAATATTTTTGAAGTTTTAAATGACGTAGCGTTGGCAAGCTGTCAAACAGATCCATTGACTTATGTATGACTATTTTCCTCTTTTCGATCCTTGTTTTCCCGGGATGAAAAGTATCCTGAGTTAATCTAGAACATATTCTGTGTGCCTTAAATAAAAGGCATCTATTACGCCGTTGAAACGTGATTGAGCCACAGAAATTTTGGCATTTAGAATATTAGTTAGGATTTATATAGTAGGTAACAAGTAGGTAATAATATTCATATAATGAGGTGAGATGAATGAGATCAAGAATATTTGCAATCATCTTCGACAAATTAATCTTTTTTTTACCGAACTATATAATCTAACACCTTGTAAACACATCTAGTATTTGAATTAACAAATATTATTATTATTAGTGTTTGTATGTGTTGATTGAACCATCCTCAATATTACTACAGCTGGCTAGTTAAACTGGCGTCAGGTAAATTTCAATTCTTTACAATTTAATTAAAGTACAATTTCTATTGTGTCAGTTCGCTTAACAAAGACAGTAAAATGAAATCAGCAAAGGAACGGTACAAAAATATACAAAATGAAATACGTCAACGAGACTGTCAGATTGACATAAGAGTGAAGTTAATAATATCATGTCTGTCCTACATCTGTAGAAATGAAATAAAGTGACAGGACAAAATTATATTTTTCACTTTACGACTCTATTTGACACTATACAAAAAAAATCCTTTATTTCTTTTTACTTGCAAATATTAGATCTCTTGTGAAAGTACGTAATGTTTCAGGGTTCACGAACGTATGTTTGTCCGTTTCTTTACTCCAACATAACTTTTAAATGCTTGAATTGATTAAGAAGTGTGTTACAATTCTGATGTAATCCGGGGTGACATAGGGTACCAAAACTGTCAAAATATGATCATAATATGTCATTTGTAATGACAGCAAACATTTCAAACTTTTTTGAGTTCCTTTTGTTGGCAGTTGTGTTCTTTTTTTAAATTATATTCTGTCATTAAACTTAATAAAGTAACTGCCTAGTCTGCTGTCTGTCTATCAAAATATAACAAAGAGACAATTTTACAAATTTGACTACTGAAGACTCAAAACTTTGCCTGAATTATATTCCCGCTGACAGTAAACTCAGATTTGGCAAACGAGTTAAGATCTCGTGATTTTTAATCCCCACTTATATTCTTGGCAATGATATAAAACCTTTTAAGCCACCAACGTAGCTCAATGCTTCCAAAGGAAAAAAGTTCAAATAAAAAAAAGAAGAAAAACGTTGTACCGTAAAGGGTCATCATCCTACAATGATGGTCATCTCACCGCACGGTACAGTTACGCAGTTGGCAAAAACAATAGATTGCCAACCACCGGATGCGGCAATGGTCATTCTCCTTTTTGATTAAGTAGTTTATCACTTTAATTGTTTTAGTTTTTAACTAAATGAAATGATTCGTAAGAAAATACCTGAAATTATGTTTTTGGTTGGTGGGAATAACACCCTTCAAAAAATTTGCCACATTTGCTTTTTTGATTAAAATTTGCCACACCATAATTTGGTCTTATTTGGTTGTCATATTAAAAATAACTAACCTAACTATTGCACACTAATAGGGTACTACCCTACAGACTTCCCTTAATTATGTGTGTGTACGTTCGAAAAAAATCCCCCTGTTTTCGACGATGCACTATTTTTTATTAAAAATACTTTGCATTTTTAATACGGCACCTGCTTGTGAGACATCATAATATGCATCGTCTCGCTTTATTAAAAAACTAGCTGTTCCCTGCGGTTTCACTCGCATTCTGGGAATGAAAATTACCTTATGTCGGATTTCAGGACATTAAGTCGCTATATACCAACATAAAATCATTTTCTACGGTTACGGAGTTAAGTGGACATAAACTCATTATCTCTAAATCATAAAAAAGCAGACTCTTTTTTTTTTTTTTTTTTTTTAAATTAGATGGGCTTGCGTTTGGCCACTGACCCGCCCATAAGGGGCGATGACGAAGCCTAAGATGAAACACGCTTACCCAGAAGAAACCTATTCACTCTGGCCTTGAAAGTACCTAGATTGTAAGCGTCAGGGAACACAGACGCCGGAAGCAAGTTCCACTCCCTTGCTGTACGCATTAAAAATGAGGATGCAAAACGCTGTGTCCGTATATTCGGTATGTCAACAACGTACGGGTGAAAATTTTCCCGGCGTCTTGTGGTTCGGTGTAAAAATGTCTATTTCAGTCTGTCAGTCGCTTAGTCCTTTTCAGCAATTTATTTTGATGTGGTCTTACCATAATTTAGAGAATTTCTTCCGGAAGGTTTACGTGCCAGGGAAAAAAGAAAAAAAAAATTGATTGATTCTCCATCTGTATTATATTACATTCTGATCTCAAGATATAGTTCATTGATTGTCATGGAGCTAGGCGTTATACTAGAACATCTATAACACTCCTGTCTACTGATTGATGCGTTGATGGGCTCAGAAATAGATCAAGATTATGAGATTATACCACGTATTTCTTAGGCGCCGATCCCGCACAGAAAGTTCTAGTGTTCGGAGTTCTATGTTTCGCGTTCACTGTAATCTACGCGGCTATTTAAAAGTAAAAAAAAAGTGTATGACGTGTGATCGGTAGCGAATATTGCAGTACTCTAGACTGCTTACTGTGTGTACAATAGTGAACGTGGAACGCAGAACTCTAGAACTCTGTCTGTGAGATCGGCGCCTTATAATCTTCACGGTAGCTTAATTTACAGCCCTGAATCGAATTCGATATTTTTTGCGGTGGATTAGTAATTTAAACTGAAAGTACCTACCTAAACACAATTTAGCGTTAGTTTTACGATTTATCAATGCAAGCACTACAAAATATAGAGTTGGTTTAACCAGAGGATAAAAACAAGTTACACCATTTCATATTCGTTTTACCATTAATCAATTCAACTAACACCATTTAGTGTTAGTTTTACCATTCGTTAATTCAACTTACACCATTTAGTGTTAGTTTTACCATTCGTTAATTCAACTTACACCATTTAGTGTTAGTTTTACCATTCGATAATTCGACTTACAACACCATTTAGTGTTAATTTTACCATTCGTTAATTCAACTTACACCATTTAGTGTTAGTTTTACCACTCGTTAATTCAACTTACACCATTAAGTGTCAGTTCTACGAAGCTGTAAATGTGGCAAAAAATGGACTTAAGAGGACTCAATTCGTCATACTTTTCATACAAAACCCCTGTACTTATTATGGCGTTGTTAAACATTTTTCGTTAGATATTTTGAACAAATTAGTATCTTGTGTACTATATCTAGCCTTGTATCTTGGCGTAATTTAAAAAAAGTGTGAAACAAATTCAGTCAAAGCCTCCGAAAAACAGCGTTTTTGCCTGAACTTTGGCCATATCTAATGTACCTATAAATTGTAAAAGTAAAGAAAACATTAAGATACCAGGCTTGCAAATGTATTGGAGATTCTAAATAACTAACTTTTTTTTCACAAACTTGTAAGATTTTTTCTCAAGAAGTATACTCCTGGAACAAGTTTTATGAATGCGAAATCATGAATGACGACCTAGCGAAGCGGCCGCGAGTGATCAGCGGAATTTACCGACTGATAACCGACGGCTCTGATGCTATCTCTCTTTATTCGCAGTCAAACATTACGTTGGATGAAACAACAAGCTTTTAGACTATGCTCGCATTGAAGTTGCGCCGGCCACAGAGGGCCGCCTTAAAGACAAGCTGACACAAGTTATAATACTTGGCTGTCAACACCAAAATACTAATAAAACAGCGTGAAAACCATGTAATATGATAAAATATTCATAATAACCGTCAATATTTCATATGCTGCTGTTATAATAGCTTTTTTTATCCTTGATACATCGTAAATAACTCAACACTACCTGTAATTTAATAATAAGTCAATTTCAAAGAGCCCACATCGATTATATACATTGTTTCATGAATAACAAATAATTGAGGCAGGTTAATAGCTATAATTTATCATTTATTAATTGCATCAATTATAATATTGAATATATTTTTTAATGACGAGCCGGTTACTTCAAAGTTGGTTTTTGGACAAGCTGCGGGACAGGCAACTGGTCTGTCTCTACACGCTTAAGGACTAAGAGCTTCATGGTTATTGGCTGTATGAAGGTACTATGAATAGTTAAGAAAAAAAATTAAGGGCCTGATTTAGAAGGCTGTGCCCCTGGAGACGGCACGCATAGTGAGAAAGCCTGGAGTCTTGACTACCATTAACTAGGACCCTGTTCTCGATACCGGTGGGGAAATATTTTTTATTATTATATTTTAAATATAATTTATTTAAGATAAATAAATGAAATAATAATTATCATGATACATTCTTCAATAAATGAAATGTGTTACACGTATTTTGTGTACCTATTTAAAATTCAAAATTCCAAGAATAAATGTATGTTAATATTTTAAGATATTTATCACACCATATTTTATAAAAGTTGATGACGTCGTCAGATAATGATTAAAAAAAAAACTTAAAAAAAACTATTTGGACCCTGATAAGGCACTTATGAACGTTAACAAAATGTCTCTACACCAGTTCCAAATACAACTTTATTATTTACAATATGTAATACAACTGGCAAAGAATTATTATTGCAATTAATGCGTACGTTATATTATTTTTATACAAAGCGTAAATACAGGTTGCTTGGTTCCAATTTATTTAATCTAATTTTACAATCTAGATTGACAGCCCGATGACAGGTCTTTGAATGACAGTATATAAATTTATCATTGTAATTTAACTGGGTATATTTTCTACGTTAAAAAAGTTACATTAAATATAATAGTTTTCAACACTATATTTTTTCTCGATAATTATAAAAATACAGTTAATACGATAGGAAAATAAAAAGTAAATTCTGCGCTATTACATTAACTATTCGTGTACTAATTAGAAAAGTTGGAATAACTTTTATAAAATTGAGTACAAACAAAGTAACGAATATCCTAAATGCCTCGAACTCCCAACCCGACATACTTGCAATGTATTTTTACGTTCCAAAGTCGAAGGGAAAAGAATTTCATCGCTTTATGGAAGCGGAATGTTGAATTTTATCATTTTTAATATTACATTCTGGTATTTTAAAATTATTAAAAAAAATGGAATAAGTACTACGGCAACGGAATAAAATTTTAATTTGATACAATCTGTATAAAAATCAACATTTGCGAATGCGTTCCTTCCGATCATTCATCCGATTGTCGATTGAAATGAAATATCGGCGAGTTGTGCACAGGCCGGGGAACATTTTCGACATAGAAAAAAAAAGAAGCGTTGAATTAGAGCGCTAGGCTTCACTAGTATTTTATATTATTCTCCCCTACCTAATGTGCCTAAAGTTGCTAATCTATAGCTATCAAACAATTGGCCCGAAGAAGCGCAACGAAATTAATTTTGTTTGAAACCTATTCCGCCAATTCCTATACTACCGAAAATGCGACCTCATTGGCTAAACATTTAGATGCGATGATTGATAGGTACTGTTATTAATCAGTGCAAAAACACTTACTAGTTGCGGAATCGGATTGCTCGGTAATACTAATTGCTAAAGAGATTTTTGCTCGATGTCTACTTATATCAATTTCCAACCTCAGGCGGAATGTTTCTTTCCAAGTAGTTTCTTCAACAAAATTATATAACAGTGGAATAGAAAGAATACGCATCCATTTAGATAATACAATTTGTAGTAGGCAGGCAAAGACGTGGGCGAACACGCAGGGCCGTAGCCAGGACCCATGTTCGGGTGTGACGAATAGTTAGGGCCCATTTTCTGGTGGTGACAAAGTTCTCAAAAATTGGTTTGTAAAATAAAATAAAGTTCTTTGTTAAAAAAATAATTTTTTCTACAAGCTTTTTTAGAGTGACTGTACTTTTTGTTGACTGTACTTGCATAGTCATCCAATATACTAATGTATACCAAATATCAAGTCAATCCGACCACTGGAAGTGGGTGAAATTCGAACTGCAAGATTCCACCCGAACAAACATATATACATACATTGCAAGTTCAATAAAAGCTTGTAAAAACACGTGTTCATCACTTTTTTTTAGGGAACCGTTTCGAAACGGAACCCTTATAATTATGATCACTGGTCCGTCCGTCCGTCTGTCACACGTTTAACTGTGGTTTAACTCGAAGACCAAGCAATGTAGAAGCTTTAAAGTAATAGATATTTTACCTGAATTCAATGTTACTTAGGGTACTGCTGGTATGCACTGGTACATAAATTAACTAATGACCATAAAACTTAATATTATTCGAAAACGGGGGCCTGCCTACGGGCCTGTGAACAAGATAAGTATATCGCGTTCCACCTTTTAATAAAAAAGGAAACTCTAAAGTGTTTTCAGTGGAGCGTGAATATTATCCAAAGGTAAGATAAGAAAGAAAAGAAAAGATAAGTAAGTACAACGGCCACAATAGAAAGTGCGACCACGCTTTTCCATCGTAGCTGAGTTGGAAAGTAACTTAAGCCTTCAGCGTTTTAGTGCATATTGTTTGTCCGTGTACGTAGGTATATATAGCTATGACTACATTTTAGCACAGGGCTTAAAAGCGTGTTTTTTTATACACCGTGACTTTTTATTCGTCTTAGAAACGCAGCCCACATAATGTACCCAATGAATAGGTACTAATAATAAAGAAAAAATTTTTTTTTCGATCATTTGTATATATTTTTTTATTAAAAATGTTAGAATCTCGACAAATCGAGTTAATAAAATTAAAGTTTACGTATAAAATGGTAGAAAATACCAACACAAAGCACGAGTCGAGTAGACTGCGCTCGTAACAGGGTGTTTAAAACTACGTCATGTGTCATAATGAATAATATTTGCCTTTTTTTAATGATACACATGTTAAAAAAAAAAAAAAAATTGTTCCTATTCATTGGGTACATTATGTGGGCTGCGTTTCTAAGACGAATAAAAAGTCACGGTGTATAGCTAGTACAACACCTTTACAACACAATGATTTGGTACACATGGCTACATATCAAGCTATACATTTCCAGTATAAGCTGATCTCGCATTGTAAAGGATTTCCGTACTATGAGAGGTCAGCTTATATTGGAAATGTATAGCTTGATCTGTAGCCGTGTGTACCATCTTTAATACTTTTTAGCATAGGGCTTTAAAGCGTGTTTTTTTATATATATTTTAAACTAATTTTAGATTATAATTGAAATCGTTTGAAGGTTTATAATATTACTAACTGTCCACCTCGGTTTCCGCGTTCCCGGAATAAAAAGCCTATGTCCTTCTCCATACCATAGGCTACGCTGAAAAAAATGGACTACAAGTGACTACCAAATTTTATTGAACAGTAACACAAAATTTGACGACCAATAACCTAAACAGAGTGACTCGCGAACTAAACTTACCAGTATTAAAACTAGTTTTTGTTCGTTACTGAATTATTTGATTAAATGTAACTAAAGTTAGTTTCCCGACAACAAAACGTCAACATACATAATTAGTTTTGTAGATCATTTTTTTCAGTGTATCTGCATGCCAAATTTCATGATGATCCGTTGAGTAGTTGAAGCGTGAAGGCGTAACAAACAACTCACTTTCGCATTTATAATATTAGTTAGGATTGTCTTTCTCCCCTTTTAAAAGGGATTTTGTTTAGATTGTAAGTTTTTAATTTTTGCATCAATTGAGAGCCAGTAGGATTCTAGCTCTAGGCTTTATGTGCGTATAAAATTTTGTGGAGGGTCCTTCTACAAGGATACTGACCGTTTGTTTTGTCCATCCATATGGTAGGTATTTATGGACAGGCAAACAAAATGTCACCGCATCTCCCATTCTTTTCATTTACCCGTAATCTGCCATTTTATCTATCCATCTTTTCATTAGTTTTTCTCGCTTAATTATCGAATAAAAATCTTCAGAACGCAAGGTGTAAATAAATTTCGTTATTTCAACTAAATACCTAGCCTGCGGTAAAAAAGTACCGTTCCTGGAAAACGACTACAGTTTTATTTATAATTGCATCTTCCAGGATTGCTTTTATTGGATTTTATGAAATAACGTTGGAAAACTTCAATGTAATTCATTAAGCATTTTCCAACTGACAAGATTTGTTTTTTATTGGTTTGCCGTTTTCATCTCGTCATTAACTATTGCTTTATTGAGTCAGTTGGAGTCATAAAGTTAGAATCCAGATCGAAGAGTTTTCGCTCATGTCACCCAGAGTATTATTATTTCCTCGACTGCAAACAATAGGTATTAGATTTAATTAAAAAAATATTATATTCATTTTTTTTCTAAATACATAGGTACCTACGATGTATCAAGTTGTATTTGGAACCGGTGCAGCGGTGTAGAGTCATTTTGTTAACGTTCATAAGTGCCTTATCAGGGCCTGAATTGAATAAATATACTTTTTGAATTTGAATTTGTATTTTTACTTTAGATCCGATGTTAGATTATACTCCTGAGATGGCCATCGTCGCCTATAGATCAGCAATACCATCCATTAGTAAAAAAAAGTTCCCAAATCAGCGCGTACAGCTAAATTAGGCAACCAACAAAATTCGATCTTTTTCGCGGGTCATTCCGCAACTTATTACTCAAAACCAATATCCTAGTGTTGTGACAATATTGGTATTGTTTTTAAAAATTGGTACCAGATTGCACTTATGAATGGAAGAGTCGCGTGAACATCGGCAGTGACCTTGCCGACTACTCGACTGGCCCGGGCAGGCTATTGCACCGCACGCGCTGTGCCTTCTCCCTCCCCCCAGCCTGCTTCCCCCCTCCGTCACTCCCCGCACGCAAATTATTGAGCTACCTACCTCCCCCCCGCGCCCGCTGCACTTCCTTCCGCGTCTCCCCGCCAGCTGAACCGCGCCCGGGAATTTTAGTTTCACTGAGGGATTGCTCAAATTGTGTTAGGTTATGATTTTGATTTGAGAAAATCGGATGACAGATCGGAGTTCTAGTTTTCTAATTTTCTTTATATGAGAATAGGTTCTAAAGAGTAATGGCTCCTCATTGTAATATTTACGTTCTGAGAAATGTTTGCAATTCATAATAGATATTCAGTTTCTACGTGCATTTGTTTTTTATGCCATTCACGGAAATGGCTAGCAGGAAAAAAAAATGGATTTATATTTTAAAAATGTTGCTGCGATATTTTCTAATAAGAATTAATTACAATAATGAATGATAAGCTCCCATCAACATATTTTTTCAAGAAACTAACGAGCAAATGAATTCAAAATGTCGAATTGTAAGGCCAGATATAGCTACCAAAATACCAGAATCTAATATAAAAAGATTTTGCGGTAAAATATTTAGCATAAATAGTAATTGGCAGTATCAATAAAGATGCAATGTTTTGGTTCGCCCCACATACCCGCGTCACAGGGGACCACGCGAACCCGTCACGTTTTTGCGGCCTGTTTTGAATTTATAAAGTGGCTCGGGCAACAGCTGATCAGGCGACGTTGCCGCACTTCCGCACCGCCCCCGCGCGCCATGCCTGCGACGTTGCCGCTACGTGCACGAACGCCCGGTGAGCCAGCCAAGTCTCTGAGGCGATCGACCGACCTCCCCCCTCTTTCCTGTAGAACCCGACATTTTCCCAACACTCTGAAATAGTTTGTTACCCCTTTTATAGACGTAGAACCTTTTTGGATGTATATTTCGCCGTTATTCTGGGTGTGTCGCGCAATATTGGGGTTAGGCGGTCGTCGAGTGACAAAAACGGTCTTCGTTCCAAGAAGAGGTATGTGACATATAAACACTTATTAGACAGATGAATGACAAAGCTATAATGCTGCCCTGAACTGTAAGATGCTTTCTATTCCGTGAAGTTCGACGTCAAGACGGCAACTAGCTTAAATTGCCATGAATTGCTTTTAAGAGACGATGGAAGCTTGCAACTTGGAAATGCGTTTAATTTGACAGGAAACAGGCAATACGAAGAAAAGCTTTTTCTCTATAACTGTGATACTGTTAAAATTTTCGGTCTAAGTAAGCTTGGATCGATGACTTATGTGGATTTTTTTACGGAGCTTTTACCGATATCGCGCACAAAAGTTGATATTTTCAGTGTTTGGAAACCTTAGAGACCGATAAAAACGGTCCGTGAGTTAACTCTGTAGCAACGGATAACAAAAATGGAAAACAAAATGTCGGAGACAAAGATGAAAGCTTAAAACTTTCCATGTTCGACAAAGTTGCGAACAAACTCAAGCTAGGTAGACAGTGTAGAGATTGCATATTATGTAGGTAGATCAAGTTATCATACATAATATTCATATATCATTGTAGAGGTTTGTTATCTGAAAAAAAGGAATTCAGTGATAATAAAACCATCTGACCGTAACCTGAAGCTGATTATATTGGCAAATATCAGAATGCTTGCATAAGGTCCACAATGGGCACTATTCACTACCGCCTACAGACATTAGTAATATCATGGAGATTGCTAATGTGTTGCTGACCTTCACAAAGCCTATAGCCTAGCCATAAGTGGAAAAGACTATACATAACATAAGGATAGTAGTGTTTATCAAAACTAAGATTGTTTTGTTTTTATATCTCAATTGATTGAAGGCAAGCCGATTGACAATAATACGAGTGAATTAACTCAAACAGAATGTGAGGATAAAAAGGATAAAAAGTGGAGTGCTTTAGTACATGATGTCATAGATAAAGATTATATCAGTAATATTTCGAGTTTCTTCCTTAGAAGACAACACGAAATATTCAAATTCGTGGTGAGCCTAAGCAAAAACTACTTACATGCATCATTCGATTTTTTTAAGGTTCCTTTAAACATGTCCCTATAATCGAAGCCGCTTCAATTCCCTTTAAAGATAATAACACATCAATCACAAGTACTGAAAAGAAGGAAATAAACTAGAAAACAAAGAGATCCTAAGCAAAATTCCATCACATCTAACTGTAGCAAGTGCACTGTCCGTGGCTGACACAAATACATCACGAGAAAATGCACTGCTTTCATTTCACACGTTGCAGCTGCGGTCAGAACAATCGCCGATCTGAGAGATGCCGAGATAGATACTTATGTCTAGTTTTAGAAGCTGAGAATCTGAAATAACAGACGTAAATGGATTAAACGAATAATCTTAAAATTGGGACAGTCAGTTAACAAGAACAAAATGGAATATGTGTATTACTTGCAGGAAAGTTGTCATAATACATATACATTAAGGAAGAAAAACAATTTTAGTATCTTCAAGTTTCGTTTCTAACCAAGTGATGTTATGTAAACGTACTAAGTTATGTTAAATTAAAATACGTAAACCTACTAGCTAGTAGATGGTAAAATAAGATTTTAATGTGCTGGTATAGTAATTGGCATGTATGTGGCTAGTTATAATGGTATGGTATACGGCAAGTAGCCGCATAGTCTTACTACCTAGCTGGGGTCGAATTTTATACACATATGTTAGAAGATCGATCGAACGACTACAAAAACAAACTGCACTACCAAAAATACTTGAAACATACAGAAAACTACATAATAAGAAGAAAGTACAAAGCTCCCTGATCTTAAACCCCGATGGAATCTCAAGACATGGCTGCGATATAAAATAAACACGCCTTTTCCTTGTCTGCCTACAACTGTCGTCACCGGAAACGGATAAGTAAATATGTATAAAGAAAATCGATGTGTCTGTCTGTAATTACGAAGGCCATTAGCTTTATTTACTCGATACATAATACTTACTATGTTTAGATTTGTTTTTGTGATGGTAATATGGAAAAGTAATTAACTTTGCTATTGTTTGGTGTTATTTAAATGATGCATCAAATATTTAAATTTATTCATATGAAAAATGTATCCGTCAGAAACGGATTAATCGTTAATTTAAATTGATTGTTTTATCATTAAGCCATTATTTGTTATTTCCTTGTCTCTCCTTAGATAGATGTCTCTTTTTTTCGATCGTTTTTCAAAATCTAAGATATAAAAACAGAATACTATTTAAAACACCAAAAATATTTGGAGATATTTATAAAGACACCCACTTGTAGAAAATGTCTGGAAACGATTGTCACTTCTTATGACAGCTCTTTAATCACAACTTCCGTAACCCGCACTCAAACCACTTAAGTTCCAAAAGTGTTATTATTAAACAGTGGCATCAAAATTGGGTCTCGAAAATGAAGTGGAATAACCCTAAACATGTGTGTACCACACTTACGTTCGCGAACGAATGGTGCTCGGAGCATCTAAAGCTTCTTCAATACACGATGGCAAAAGTGAATGGTTTGTTCGTGTTCGCAAGTGAATGGAGACCAAGCTTTACGATTGTTGGACGTAAATGTACCAATATGATTTGACAAGTGACAGTTGGACAGTGTCAAAGTAAACTGACGTTTTATTTTTAAATGATGTCAGTTTCGTGCGGATAATGTATGTTTTTATTTTTACACTTTTTTTACCAGAGTGTAGGAAGGAAAGTGTTGTTAATGCCAGGATGCTGTGTAGAAGCCATAATCTGTTCGATATTCATAGTAATATGGTATAGGTTGTTTGTTACTCATTTTTTTTTTTTTTTTTTTTTTTTTTTTTATTGATTTAAACTACTTACTACAGACACGTGGTCCGTACTCTTTTTAGATTAAGTTTTACAAATTTTTTTTTTTTTTCTTTTACATTTTCACAATTTGGACATCTTGGTCCGCGCAATAAATAAATTATTCTAATACATTTATATTCATTATTTTTATACATACTATATATATACTGTGTTAATTTATACTATCTAGGATACATATTATTAACTTTTATGTGTTTATTACAATACCTATTTACACTACATATTACTATTGTTATTATTTTGATTTATAATATAATATTAAACTTGTTACTTATATTTTCTACAGTTTGCATTTTACAGTCTAGTTTGCTTGCTTGTTTGCCCCGGAGGAAATCCCCGCGCGTATTTGAGCTTCTACGACATTATTGTCTCTATTTTTCATGGCCATTTTTAGGTTTTGAGAGAGGATTTGGTCGGTTGTTGCTGCCATCGCCCGTTTTGCGAACCTACCTATGGCGTCATCACTGTCATCTGTGTAATATACACAGCTGACAGTGTGACGCGACACTGCTACGACCGCATGCGGTACACTCTCGTGGATTTGCAACCTTTTTGGTCTTGTTTGGAGAATGATTACCGACTCGTACGTAGATCCCTGAGCTTCATGTATGGTAAGGACGCGTGAGCCCGTGGCAGCCCCGTATCCCTGGTTGGTAAGGGATGCCTTTTCTTCCTGGGTGTGAACCAGGAATAAGGTGTTTGGGAGGGTGCTAGGTATTTGCGCGTCTGTGTACCTCTTCAGCTTCAGGGAGTGTACGTGGTGTTTTGAGGAGTATATACCTGAGTATATCTCATTTAGGGCATACGCTACATCCATTGGGTTCCGATGCGTGCATAACAACTCCTGGCTGATGTTGGCTACCAGGTTTGGTCTGTTGTACTGAATATTGAACAGATTGTCTCTGTCAATATAGGGTAGTTGGTTGATATCTCCGATGAGGACAATTTCGCTAGCACCAGACAGCCGAGTTGCCAAAATAATGGATCCGAAGTGGTTCATTAGAGCCTCGTCAACCGTTAGGCGGTTACAACTTTTCGGCTCTTTGAATCCATTAGCTAGCACGGAAGCCATTGTCCGCACTTTGATCTTGGCTGCAGCTTCTCCTACGCGGTGTGTTATTTTTTCGCGAAGGTCTTTTGCTGCCTCGATTGTGGTGGTGATTATAACTTCCTTCTCCTCATCGAAGTTTCTTACTACCCATGTCGTTTTGCCGCATCCGGGGACCCCATTCACCCATTTTATTTTTGGTACCACCCATTTTTCCCATGCTGCTCCGGGACCAAGAGTGCCTGAGATGGTTTTCGCCATTTCCAGGATCTTATCGTCCAGCATGATCTTTGTGCAACGGGCGGTGACTACTATGGGGTCGTTTTGTGGAGTGTAGAATTTTGGTAGGCCATCCTCTAGAGTCTCCCCTTCGACTAGGGTCACGAAGCCACTTGTCGCATTATATGCCGCCATATAACTCCCAGACATTTTCCCCATGAGGACTTGGGATGTTTCGTTGTTGTATATGGCAGCATCTGCTTCCTCGAGTCTAACCTTCAACAAACTTAGGTTCTGGTTTTGGAAGGCCTCTAGGATGCTTTTACAAGTCTCAAAATTGACCTGCTTGGTCGCTCTTGTGATTGCTATAAACTCGAGAAAAGCGTTTAATGCGTGGTCTACTGTCCCCGTCGCTGGTATTCGAGTAGGTGGGATGACCTGCCCCATGTCGGCTCTCGTTCTGGTTGCAATTTGTTGTCTTGGACCAGGAGGGGGCCTCCTCACAAACTCCTCCACTGCGGCAGCTAGTTGTGCCGTTTGATGTGCGTTTTTTGTGTGGTCTAGTGTTTGAGTAGGTGGGATGACCTGCCCCATGTTGGCTCTCCGCTTTGCTCGGTCGAGCCCCGTGTTGGGTCTTTGGTCGCTGTTTCTGCTGCGTGTCTGTGGGCTTTGAGGAAGCTCAAGTCTTCCTTTCTGTCCTCATACACGATTACCTCATGATTTTTTGAGGCTTGGATGCAGCCATAATGATCAGCGACTTCACCCTTCCGGTATTCGACTACCATTGCGTCGACACTTATTTTGCGGGGTGTGTCGGCGTCTTCTTCTGCCGATCCGATTTTTGAGAGTACAGTGCATGCCTGCTCGAACGAAGTCTTCACTCCCCATACGAATAGCACGATCAACTTGTTTTGTGTTCGCACCAATCGACATGGATTGTTCAATATTTCCGTTGCAGGTAATGCCTCGAACGTTTTACGTTTCATGCTTGTTTTGGATGTACTCCCCTTGAGCAGAAGGGCTAGGCCTGGTGATATGCCAACACGTTTTTTGGGGCCCACAAAGCAGAAGCTTATACCGAGTCTCTCGCTGTTGTTGTCCATGAATAAGGCTATACTTCTAATCCTCACACCCGGTTCACCGTGCTCTCCACCTGCCAACAATTGCTTGATAGGCATGTGGTTTGGAGCATTGGGTAACACAGAGATTGTTGTTTGTGTTGGAATCGGAACGGGAGTCTGGATATTAGACGATGTTTGTTGTTGGGGGTGTTGGTTGGCTAGAGTACTATTTCTTCTAACTGCTATGCGGAAGATGTTGTCCACATACTCCAGAAAGTGTGGTCTTTTGGTTTTATTTTCAAGGACATCTTGTAGTCCCGACATGTCTAGTCGCGTGTCTATCGCTGCTTCTAGTTCCCGTCGAGCTGCCAGAAAACGTGGGCAATCTAGGATGATGTGCCACACGGACTCGCTGATGTTGTTGTCACACTCACATCCGGGGCTGTCTTTTAGTTTGAACCTGTGTAGGTATTCGGCTATCCCACCGTGTCCTGTGAAGGCTTGCACTTGATGGGGCGTCAACTTTATTGCTCTCACGATTCGGTACGCTTTGTCAACATCCGGGAGTAGCTTTTTGGTGACCGCCCCTGTATTGGAGGTCTCATAGCGGTCCTGCCATATGCGGACCGACTCCTCTCTAATTTTCCTCTTGATGTAGGACAGGGGGATTTTGTCGTAGTCTTGATTTGTTACTCATTTAAGTATTTAGTGTTGTGTTCATGTAAGGCCCAGTTTCCACGACAAATGGGCGCCACTACGTAGTTTAGTCAAACACTATTTAATTAACGAAAGACACTATAAATGTGTCGTCACGACTAGGAACCCTTGGCTATTAATCGAATGAACAGTCTATTCGGGTAAAAGCATCCGTTCCCTTAATAATTAAGTATAAAGGCACTTTATGGTTGAAGAATCATGCGGGGATTTCTACAAAAATACACATTTTGTTTTATCAGTGAGTCAAACAGAACATTTTATAAATTAGAACCTCACGGATTAGAACTAGGATTAGAGGTCGTTCCATAGTTTATCTAGGCCACCAGTTACTAATACAGGATATATCGATCTATTGAACTGTTCTTGTCACTACATAATGAATAACGCCTTGTGATAAACGATACAGCCTTCGCCCACTTGGCTCAGTTCTTATTTTATGTCTCAATCGATAGGTACTTTACTGTTAATGATTTACAATAAATATGTACAAAATACATTCTATAATAAAAAGAATCCTCGAGTCCGTCTCTGCTACCGATTAACGGCAAGGTTCTCTCGTTTAGATTCCTCTTTATAGCTGTTACTTTATGTCAGTTTGTACTTAGAAAAAAAAATAGAAGGTCCATTAAGAGGCCGTATGCCAAGTTTTGCCGATTTCGCTGATTTACGTGATTTAACAATCGAGATTTTACAGTTAAAATACTTGTATTTCTACAAGTTCTAATTCACAACCTAAAATATCATTTAATTATGATCTAATGAATGAGCTACCTTTTCATTTTGATTATTTTATTTATTGCCAGATTTAGGTTGTTTTAAAAGATTTTTTATTGCCAAACTATAGAACATTTTCAATTTTTTTTTCAGGTAGTGGATTGTTTATTAACTGAAGTTTATTTATGTTGTTATAATTTTAATGAACGAGAGTTCAAAGTAGCCGAAATCAAAAGCAATTCTTCGCCCATTTTCTCTAAAAATTTACTAAGTTAAATATTTTTTTACCCAAAATTATTATATTAAAGTGGTAAAAAGTGCTCCATTTATTTTATAGATGACTTTCATAACAATAGACTATATTTTTTTCATACCGTTTAGACGGCAAAACGATTCGTAAATATGTGATATTCTAAACCTCTTATAACAAAAAATCAAAAACAAATCATAAAATGAAAAAAGTAGCTCGTTTATTAGATAATAATTGAAATGATCTTTCATGTTGTGTATTAAAACTTATAGAAATACAGTATTTTAACCGTAAAATCACGTCTGTAAAATCAGCGAAATTGGCAAAATTTAGCATACGGCCTCTTAAAATAAAGAATTGTTTGTGCTATTATTTCGCAAGAAGGCAGGCACAGGTTCGGATACATACAGCCTTGTCTTGAAATTTTCATTCTAACAAATGATGTTTTCCACTAAAAATATTTATCTATGTTTAAATGGACCTATCTTTATTTTTTATATCACTGGTTATATACTTTTCGTCCATTACTCTTTAAAACTTTATGGTAATATCTATTGTTTGTGTAAAGGTTACGTATAAATTGGGGGCCATTTTGGATTCTCGACAAGAGTAAGCTCCTAGGACATAATTATAATAGTCTAGCTTAACTAACTAGAACCTTTTCGTCCCTTTCAGCCGTAACGTCCATAAATTAGCACATTTAATTTAATGCCTCGTTAGTTTTGTAGGTCAGATAACGTAATCATGGCGGATGACATTATGGCTTTTAATTTGCCACTTCTATATTATCTTTAGTCTTTTTAAAAGCAAGATAGCGACAGTGAAATGGTTTGTACAGATTATAGGTTATCGAATTTGTAATATACAATACAATCTCTCTCTGGTGTGATTTGCTAAACGGAATATATGTACCTATATTATTTGCATGGAACAGAAATCAGTGAAAAATATAAATAGTGATTGACTCACAAACATCCAAACTTTCATAATATTTGCAATATTCTTTTCACAGCGTGTATCCACGATGTCAAAGAAAAATATGACGGTAAAATTTGCTAGCTGTCCTCCGCAGTTTTACCCGCGTTACCGGGATAAAAATAACCTAAAGCACTGGAGGATAATGTAGCTTCTTACTAGGGACAGAATTTTCAGAATCGGATCAGTATTCCCGGAGGTCCTTCATCCAAACATACTAACTTTATCATTCAAAATATTAGTCTAGAAGAGCTATAGTCTGATCTCAACTGCTGCACCTCACGTAGATGTATGGAGTCGGCCACCTCTCACGCACACCTTATTTGGCTATTCCGCGGGAAATTTGACTCTGTCGCCGTTTACACAGAGTCGATTACTCGCGCTCAACTAATGTGTGAATGTGTGCGTGCCGGCTTGTACGTACAGCGTGGTGGCCGACTCGAGTGACACAGTTTTATGTTAGCGAGAATATATCCGACTTTTTTTAATATCTGTGCTTTTCATACATTATGATCGAGCAAGGTTGACATTTACTATGAAGAATTTTTTTTTTTTTTGAAAATTCACTATTCATCCCATAGTAAAAGTTGTTCAGCATGACTAACCCAACATAGTTTTCGAAAATATGCCATCTCGAAATCTCCACCTGTTATACACAACATATTCAGTGTTGGTCCCATAGTAAAAGTTGTTCAGCATGACTAACCCAACATAGTTTTCGAAAATATGCCATCTCGAAATCTCCACCTGTTATACACAACATATTCAGTGTTGGTCCCATACTAAAAGTTGTTCAGCATGACTAACCCAACATAGGTTTCGAAAATATGCCATCTCGAAATCTCCACCTGTTATACACAACATATTCAGTGTTGGTCCCATAGTAAAAGTTGTTCAGCATGACTAACCCAACATAGGTTTCGAAAATATGCCATCTCGAAATCTCCACCTGTTATACACAACATATTCAGTGTTGGTCCCATAGTAAAAGTTGTTCAGCATGACTAACCCAACATAGGTTTCGAAAATATGCCATCTCGAAATCTCCACCTGTTATACACAACATATTCAGTGTTGGTCCCATAGTAAAAGTTGTTCAGCATGACTAACCCAACATAGGTTTCGAAAATATGCCATCTCGAAATCTCCACCTGTTATACACAACATATTCAGTGTTGGTCCCATAGTAAAAGTTGTTCAGCATGACTAACCCAACATAGGTTTCGAAAATATGCCATCTCGAAATCTCCACCTGTTATACACAACATATTCAGTGTTGGTCCCATAGTAAAAGTTGTTCAGCATGACTAACCCAACATAGGTTTCGAAAATATGCCATCTCGAAATCTCCACCTGTTATACACAACATATTCAGTGTTGGTCCCATAGTAAAAGTTGTTCAGCATGACTAACCCAACATAGGTTTCGAAAATATGCCATCTCGAAATCTCCACCCAGTATAAAAAATAACAACAACATAACATGGAACTATATTTTCCCAAAGAAGAAGTACCAAAAACTAGTAACGTTAAAGAGACACATTCGATAATTGAGAATATAACCCATGCACAGATATTAAAAAAAGTCGGATATATTCTCCCTAACAAAAAACTGTGTCACTCAAGTCGGCCACCACGCTGTACGTACAAGCCGGCACACACACATTCACACATTAGTTGAGCGCGAGTAATCGACTCTGTGTAAACGGCGACAGAGTCTAATTTCCCGCGGAATAGCCAACTAAGGTGTGCGTGAGAGGTGGCTGACTCCATAGACACAGTTTTTTGTTAGCGAGTATATGTCCTCCGTAGTCTGTGAACCCATGTGAGAGAGACCGACCCGAAAAAAAGAGACAGGAAAAATGTTCCCTTATCAAATAATCTATTGTAAGTTTCTAAGAAATACAAAACAAACGTTACTTGAATATAAATAAAATAATATACCGTATGTACCTTCCCGATTTCGCTAACACAGCGTTCTTTTCAGGAGACGTGCCCGGAAGTTTCCTGTGATGGATCGACTAGGAACCTTACTCTTATAATAAGTAGGTCGAGACCTGAATGTATTATTAAAGCCTTCGTTTCCTTTTATTTTATTAAGGTTAAGACGAGAGTATATGTGAAGGTACTCAGGGTAGAAACGTCTTAAGTTTACCTTCAAAGAAGTAATGGCCATTTGACGGGCGTCGCAAAACGTAGGTGCTGGCGACAGATTAAAGTACGGAATATAATTATTAAATATTTTTATAATTCAATAAAAAAAAAATGAATGTATGAATTAATAGAATCATTTATTCTCTCTTAACAAACGATATGTAAATAATAATTGGACTGTTTTACAAAAAACTTAAACCGACTTCAAAGTACACTAAGAAGTAATCAAATCCTGATCTGATGACAATGGGACCAAACGGGAAGTGTACCCTTTCAAATAAAAAAAGAATTTTCCAAATCGGTTAACAAATGACGGAGTTATGAGGTAACAAACATAAAAAACAAAAAAACACACACAAACTTTTTTTGAAGTCGGTTAAAAACAATAATGAGCATTTTAGTATGGCTAAAGATATGGTTTGGTAAAGGTATGGCTGTCTGTACTAGGAAAACCTGTACCACAGATCACCAGGCTCCTACCCCGCGACAGTGATGTAGTAGCTCATTCAGTACGAATGAATGAAGAGAAAAGTATAGTAAAAGCATTGAATTTGATTGAATGTAGTTTTTTTATGTTCAATTTCAGCAAAAAAATTACGTAAATTGGGAACATTGTTGAAAAATATTCTATCAATGTGTCTAGATAAATCACAAATACAGGTAGCTACATTTGTAAAGCAAAAATAAAAGTTTTACACCAAGAATAAGTTCGCTGAAGCCTAAAAACAACGACGATCTGAAAGGAGCTTGCAAAGTTGTAAACAAAGTTAGAAACTTTATAGGAGCAAAAGCTTATTGTAAAGAAAATTGTCGATATGCCTTATTTTCTGGCGTATATACTATAGAGCAAGGTTTCTCTTGACGAGAAGATCTTTTTACATCAAATAAACGTGCGTTTAGCATCTTCACCATGGTTGGTGATGCTGTGGCCGAAAACCCTAATGGCTAGGGTTCAAAGGCAAAACCTTGGAATTTTTGAGCAAGAAGGATCCATATTGATACTGTCTTTTCAAGGATAAATATAAATCTGTGATTTTACTTGCCAGGGGTTTAGGAGAATTAGTTAAATGAATAAAGTTATATCTTCATCAACTGTCAAGTATTTAAATAAAGCATGAACTACGAAGCAAAGAAATGCTTAAAAACTATTGCCGTCACACTCAGACGCCTGCGCTCCTCTCACGACTGATTGAGATAGCACTAATAATAATGCGCGCGGTCGGATAATGTCATGTCCTCAAGTGTAGCTACCGGAACAAACACACTGCCACGCATCACGCTGCATGTTGCGTGTCAAAGCACCTACGCGCATACTTGCGGGAATGCAGTAGTGCAATTCTGTTCTTTTTTGACAGCTGACGACGACGACGTCCGTCGTCGCGGTCTATTCTCTATACATTCGTAGTGCGGTGCTACATTTTTCAATTGGTCAATTAATTAATGTTTAATTTTAGGAAGCTCCTATTAAGGTCGTATTATGTATCCATTATAAAAAAAAACCTGTCACTTTGTGGATCACTTTCATTTATGATAGTTTCTGTGTAATGTTATGATATTTGAAGTAAGTATGTTTTATTACAAATTATTTATTATAAATCCAAGACTGTTCTTTGTCGAAATCAGTCAAAAACAAAGGCCCAGTTCAGCAGACGACATCTCGTGACAGAATATGATGATGATACTAATTTTATAGTGGTTACAGAGTTGGTATACATATTTCAGATATCTGCAGCTCAGATAAGTCATATTATGGGCATCCTTAAATCAGCCAATGATGAAGATATCTTGGAAAAACGTCGTCAAGCTCAACAGTTGAGACTTTTGGCGAGTAATTCTTTAACTATTCTAGTTGAAATAAACATTGATTAAATTGTGCACAGCACTACAAAGTCAATGCATTTTTATTTACTGGAAATGCTAAAATTCTTCCAAATTCTATATAGAAGTCGTAAAAAAATACCTCGTCAATTTAGTAGTATGTACTTACATACGAGTATGTTATTAAACATTATTCGTGAAAAAATGTTAATTGTTTCAATATTTTCAAAATATGGGCGCTATATCTAGCTTTCTTTTTGTGAAGTTTAAGTCGTAATATTAAGATAAAGTTAAACCAATGAATAGCCTTCATATTAAACCTTTAAAATTGGTATATTCAGTACATTAAAGTTTTACTAAAATATGAAATAAAATTAGCCTTTATCTAGTTTCCATATCATAAGTTTGCTTAGCTTAGGATTACGACTCAGATCATTAAAATAAATGAAATCCACTCGCAGAGCGCAGTTGATGTTTACAATACACCTTCCAGCCCATTTTAATTCTTTTGACCTATTCAAGTATTCAATTGTTTCAACATGCAATAGTCCGGGAGGTACTGATGCATTTTAGGTAGTATTAATACGCCGATCGATGGCCATCTTTTTCAATAGATCTTGAATGACTAATATGTGAACCACGCATCAGCGATGCACCCGCGGTGGGTTTAGGATTGGAAGGTTACGGCAGGGGTAAACTTTTTTTTTTACAAATTCATGCGAGCAGCTGACGCGTGTTCCCCCCTCCACCATGCAGCAGACGATTTTTTTCAGCTCAGTATTATGTCAAATACTTATGAAACAAGTTTGAGCCGGCGTACTATGTCTTTTTTTTTACTGGGAGTGGCTGATGACGGATGTAGAAGACTTGAGCACTTACTTGAGCAGACAGTCGGTTCACTTATTTGTCATATAAGATCAACTATACATTTCAACGTCAGCCGGCTTACTATGACTTTTGTGTTTGCAACGCTACCTCCCGGACTAACCGTCACAACGGACGGAGTCGTCGTCGGTTGCTGTCAAAAACGTTTCAGAATACCAAAGCAGAACTGCATTATCGTGCGGGTTTTTTACACACTCACGCGCGTAGCTGCGTTTTGTGGATTCACGGCGGCTCTGACTCATTCAATCCAAAATCACGCACGGCACTACGAGATTCGGTGTGCCATACCTTGCGTCTCGCCCCGCACCGACGCGCGTGGTTGCGGGGCGAGACGCATGTAGGCGCGTGATCTGTATGAACGCGCGTGGATGCATTTTCTGTGTGTTGGACCGTGCGTCTTTTCTATACAAACGGAGATACTTACAAGCAACGTGCGTACCAAGCCAGAAAAATATGGCAATGTCAGATGAAACAAACTTATGTCTAATCTTCGCGTGGAGATGAGATGGAGATAACGTGCTTCGTGGAACAAAAATGAACTAAGCGCTTTTTATCTAAATAACTCGTAAAGTATAGAATATTTTAAAAAATCGTTAGTAGCAGCCCTAGGTCATATATTAGTAATATTATTTATCGAATTTTTATCTTAATTAGATACACCATCAACGAATAAAACCAAAAATTCATTATTATTAGAGGTAGCTTTGTGAATTTTTTCTATCGAGGAAATTTCATTCCATTATGTTTTTGCTCAGATAGAACCCTCGCGTATATAATGAAAATACCCATATAAAAATATTTTTTCATTTAAATACTATTTACTTGGGTAAATTTCAATTCTAAGATTGTTATTTTGCTTTATACGCGTCTTAAAACACGCATTCACGCGCTACGTTGCGTGGTGCGTGGCAGTTTGTTAACCGCCTAAACATATATGAAGTTTGATAATACACCAGGGGTCACATCATCAACTATTACAGCGGTGCTTTTTTTATATATTACTCAGGTAGCAGACAAGCATACAGCCCACCTGATGGTAAGCGGTCACCATAGCCAATTGATGCTTGCAACACCAAGGGAATTAATCACGCGTTGCGATCTCTGTACACCCTTCTTGAAGAATCCCATGCTGTACTCCCTTGGGAAAACTGAATCTTTTGGCGTTTCAGTCGATGTACTTCAGAAAGTGCTTGGCGACAATTTGTTTACTTGTAGGTAGGTGCACACTACACTAGATGTGGTGAAGAAATCTCATCCAAGAATATGACAAGTGAGGGTAGGTCGAAAGAGTCAAGATTATCAAAGTCAGGGACAGACAGGGAGTCCATCCTCACACATTGAAACCAGAATTGTTTCGAACTGTGCGGGCTCAACGGAGCTTCCTTCCGCGGACGCTCAGACTGTGGAATGAGATCCCTGCCGTGGTTTTCCCAATGGAGTACAGCATGGGGTTCTTCAAAAAGGGTGTGAAGAGATTTCTGCAGGGTCGGCAACGCGCGAGTGATACCCCTGGTGTTGCAAGTGTTCATAGGCTACGGTAACCGCTTACCATCAGGCGGGCCGTATGCTTGTTTGCTACCTTATTGGTATAAAAAAAAAAGTCCAAGCAATTTATTCAATTTAGGCCCCACAAATGTACTTATGAAGGTCACATTTACTGAAGTAACCTCCGGTTCGGAACTTGGCCATCTTTAACGAAATGTATGGATAGTCCCATAAGCTCGCTTATCAGCTCATTAAAAAAGTGAGGAGGGGATACTAGGAGGAGTCTAACCTTTATCGTATATATAGAACGAGATCAAAACTCAGAGCAAGTCTCAAGAATAGATCGTGTTCATCGAAACTAAACCTAATGTCATTTGTGGCAGGTTCTAAATTCAATTGTTTAAATCTCGATTCAAAACTTGACCACAGATTACTAAATAGTTACTACGTAAACTTGACTTTCTAGCATTGACTGACGTTCAAATACGGACCGGACAATTATTTATTCAATTTGGCTCCTAGGACAAAGGTACGAAACTGCTGAAGCTACCGGTTCGGAAGCCGGCCTTTAACTGAAGAATATTAGGAAAGTCAATATTACCCAAATTATAAGTTTTATACAAGGTCTTCACAACGATAAGTTTGTATGTCGGCAATTATAATAAAATATCCGTTACCTATAATTTGGGACCAGTTATAAGCATTTCTTTTATATTTCGTGAGTGCCAGTAGGTACTAAAAATGGTTTGTTAATTGCCACTTACTTGCTTCTGCTCCTCGATAATTGGAAGTCGTAAAGGCGATTTTTAAAGGCTTTATTTCCTGAATACATGACGTCATGATTACATGATTGTAGGTGTCGCTGCGACAGTTTTGTTACCTATATTTCAGCTTTTTTACACGCGTTTTCTAGGGATCTGTTATCCCGGGATAACAGATATCCATCGATGTCTATGCAGGTATCTATGTGTTCGTCTATGTCTGTGCCCAATTGTGTCGAAAAGTTCGAAATTTTTTGTTCGGAGCTTGTCACACTCATCTGTTGCGATTGTGTTTTTTTTTTTGTTTTCAATTGGCGGTGAACATAGAAATAAAATAACTAAGTATAGAACGCGAGTATCGCAGAGTTTCACCCAGTACCAGCGTAGGCAGATGAGCTATATATATTTATATTGATGAATATGTGACAATAGGGACGTAACTGCGCTGTGCTCCGAATTATCGATAGCCGCATAATTCATTGTAGTATGTATAGGTATGTATGTTGCTTACCTATTTAGTAAGTTCTGGCAAATATACCAACCGCATGTAAGCATACAATTAATATTAAAATTATAACGTAAAATATACAATTGGTAAATTTATTAGGTGCCTACGCATTTCGAATGACCCTGGATGCAAACATAAAAATACGAATTTTTGCTAATTTTGAGGTAACTTAGTACCAGTTTCACTGCTTCCTGATAACGTATCCAGCAGGGTTACATGCGCATGATGCGCGCCTTGAGATAATTTTCTTACCATATTATGTCGTGCGCGGTGAAGTTCAGTTTGAAAAAGCGCGGCATTTATTCATGTGATTTATATTTTATTTTATTTTTATTTTATTTATTAGGTACACACAACAGATAACAATCGCAAATTCACACCAAAGAGATACATTTTTAGTTTAGAGTCTAGATCGAAATCCAAAGACGTGTATACACAGAATAACAAGCAAAAAGGCATTTTAAACAAAAAATTATAATAATTTAGTTATTGATAAATTTATATACTCTAATGATGCTATCATTAGAGTATATAAATTTATCGTGGTGTAGTTATATAAAGATGATCATTATCAGCGTTATAAATATCCAAATACAAATACAAACACAATACAGAATACAATACAGTAAATATACAATACAATTAATATGAGAAGCCGCTATTTCAGGACATCCTTTAACTGTTTTTTAAAAGCAATTTGACGCGAATCAAAGATATCTAAGCCTGAGCAATGTTCATTATACAAAGGACACATACGAACGAAAATGTTCATTATACAAACGACATATACTATAGGTACACGAGATGATTCGATGACAAAATTATCTCACGGCTCGCATGTTAGCTTTTCAGAACTAAACTGACAGATGATGATGATGATGAGATGATGGATGATATTTCTGGCACATAAGTTCTAGATATGCTAATTGATAGGCCTCTAATCTCGTAAATTACTGAATGTAGATAGAATAATGAAATAGAACCATATCTGGTCAAAATGCATCTGAAGACGATTCCAACAAGTCCAAACACGGCTAATATACGTTATTCCGTTACGGATTACCAGTGCCTACTTTCCGGATCCATCATCAGATCAGCTCAATGGTCCCAAATTAATGTATTGTCATCAGTACTTGATAAGCGTGCAAAATTTCAGTTTATCTGACGTTTAGAAGTCGATGAAAATTACGTTTGAAGATTACATTATATGCATACATATATACGTACATATATACATACAGGTGAAGCTTATAAAAGCGTGTTAAAAAGCGCCCCACACCATTTTGTCACAGTTTTACCAACATAATTTTGTCGTACCATATGGTGACTAGAAGTAGGTTAAATAAAATCGACATCATAGATGTGTTTACATACTTAGTTACCTACACGTGAAGCTAATAAAAGCTTGTTAAACAACTGACACTTCAGTATAATATTACCGAGAAAGTAATGTTAATTTTGCCATTGGAATTTTTTGTTCAGTCTCAAAAAAGTCGTAAAACACAAATTCCGACTGAACAATTCAATTAATTATTAAAACCGAATAATTACTTTAATATTTAGGTATACTATTAACATTCCATTATAAAAATAAAACATTTAGTTCTCAAAAGGCCTACAACTTGTTTATGAACTATTAGAATATTTATCGACTGCAGTATCCGTCGCGCTACATCACTAGTCGCGGCGTGGCAGTGCGGGGCAGCGCGGGAGGCCAAATCGTGCCCGCCCCTCGCGTCTATTTCACCCCCGAGACGTGTAATTTAATTGTTGGAAATGCATTAATATTTCGACTTACCGATGAAAAGTGACATTAGATTTATACTTTGAGTGTGTCCTACTATCATTACTGCACAATCGAACTGCACATTTAACCATTTTTATCGGTAAAAACAAAAAAAAACATACGAGCAATTCGCACCTGACGCGCACAGCTAGTACTCGACAACGACTACTAGCGCTTGCGGTGGGATCGTTGCCTTGTTCAAACCCATGTCTACTGTTCTCACTTGGTTACTGCCACTCTAGTACATTTTAATTCTATGGCGGTGAATGATTAAACTGTGTTCCAAAAAAAAAATATTAGGGTGTCTACACAGATGACAGAATCCTACTATTCTGTCATCTATGTCTATGTCCTAAAACTTCACGTTACAGACTAGAGTATGCAAAAAAAATTATGTTTTACAAAACGAACTGAAAAATTACCTACTCATTAAGTGACAAACAAACTTACTTATTATCGCATTTATAATATTAGTAGAATATTGTTTGGCCGGTAAATGTAGTTAAATTGCAACTATTTGCAACGAAAGATCCCAAAAAAAGCTTGCTAAGTTTCTTGCCGGAGTCTTCTCAGCCGATGGTAGAGTCAACTGTAACGTTCCTCAGTTTACCGCGTTACCAGCTGGAGTTAAGCGAATGACCCAACTTTGCTTGGATTTGATGGTAATTATGAAAATATGTCACCAGAAATGTATGTAAATTATGATAATTTATACATCAGCCAACAGCTTTAAGGTCTAAACTCAAGCACTCATGTTATCTTCTATCTAACCCTGCTCAACAACATTTTGTCGTGAATTATAACTTTTTTAATCAATTAAACTAACGTAACCCTTGAAAATATCCCGGGTAATTTTTCGCACACGGCTCTAGATCTCAAACTAAGCAGAGTTAGTATTATGGGAATTATAATGTTCATGCACACAAATGCATGTCTAAGGTGGGAATCGAACCCACGACTGTTGCGTATCTAGGTTTGATTAGTAAACATTTCTGAGATATAATTACGAGGAGAAAATGACTTCTGATTGACGTATCAATGCATTACTGAGACGGTACTTTTGTACTCAGGTTCCTCATAACGTAGAAATCCACTCAGGAAGAATTATTCAAAAATCGACCTTTAAAAGGGTAATATAGGGAGGAAAACGCGAATTGGAAAGCTAGCATCACTACATAGTATAAAATGAAGTCGCTTTCCGCGTCGGTCTGTCTGTTTATCCGCTAATTCCTTCTAAACCACGCAACGGATTTTGATGCGGTTTTCATTATGACTTAGATAATTTTCCCAGGAAGGTATATATGTCGGAGTCAGCGATAGCCAAGCGATACAAACACCACGATTAGGGTTCAGTAGTATCGGGATTCGGTAGCCGCAGTGCAGGCAATAAAACAACGTTATACCATCGCTTCGTAAAAGTCCCGTATGAGGAGAAGAAGCGACACAACTCACGGGCCCAATGTGTTTATTACGTTATTGTTACACTACACTTTACTTCACTTCACACATGTACAGTCTTAAATAATTACAGGCTACAGAACCGGCTGTAACAATGATTGCACTGAGATGTGTACAGCTCGAGCGCTTGTGATAAACTAACTATCCCAAAAGCAATACGCATCCCCTTATAAACTTTGTTATTCACGTTATATTCAAATCAATGTTCTTAATATTACGCATACCTCATTAAGTCTGTTATTTACGTTAAAGTCAAATCAAAGTTGCTACTACTACTACTATTTTACCCAACCCTTGTACCACGATAATATCGTAATCCAACTGAGTCCGACCAACGATCTAACTCTCCGACATATATATGTAATACATCCATGTTATTTCTACAGAACATATAAAAAATTCAATGTTTCGTAAACACATAGAATTATGAAAATGGACTACGGAATTGTGTATGCCATTTATTTATTTACTTATTAAATATAGATTCAGACTACTTTGTAGTTTTGCCGCCTCGCCGGGGCACGCAATTGTTGTCAGTGCGATTAGAATGTAAACATTATGTAATGAATCTAAGCTTGTTTTGAAAAGAGTAATTGCTGAGTTTATTGCCGGCTCTTCTCAGCAAATGCAACCTTCCGAACCGGTATTAGAGTATTAGAGTCAGACTTTTCATAAGTGCCTGCGAAGGTCTATTTGAATAAATGATTTTGAATTAAAAAAAAAAAGTAACTTAAAAATATCTACAAATAAGTCTTCCATGGTATATGTCTATATCCAATGGATAACCCACCGTAACCATTTTTATGTGATTGATATATTTTTTGTGGGTTATACTTTCGAAGTTATGTTAACCCATATAATATTAATCCTCATCTAATTAAATAAGTTAGTTACGACGGGCATTTAATGTACATAAGTTTGCACTTTACAGAAAATCATTATCATTTACATTTTAAAAGATATCAGTTTTAAAATTAGCATTAAACAGTATTCGCGATACCGTGACCGGGCGGGCCGAGGCGGGCGCGGGCGCTCAAATCGCTCGACACCATATTACGAAATTGCACACGAGCAAAGCCGAGGCGGGTCGCTAGTTTCTAATAAACAAACTACATTTAAATATACAAATTCTTACGTTTCATCTCAACAGTCAACACTAATCTGTGAATCCACCGAACGAAAAGCAGTAAAAGATTAAATAGAATCGCTCATAAGTCTTTCCTAATAAAGCTCACATCAATCGCGTTATACTTAAACTGGGATACGAACTATAAGCAACGCAGTTCAGAATTAACGGTGACATAGGGTTGTCAACCGTACTGTATCCGCAAAGATTAACTCATCAATTTTAAGTCTCAATAACTGGAGCAGACTGTCAACGACTTGCCTGGATGAATTATGCCTAAATACTTTGGTCGTATGTAATGGCGCGCAAAAATAAAATATTTGTGACAGTCTAGAGACACTTATATACTAAAGCTAATAAGTCATATTTTGGCAAGAGGTCGTCTCTCATTGCCGCACTGATTGTCTCTTTTTGGCAAGTGGATATGGCATATGGGCTGTCAAGAGTGAGCAAGATGGCTCTAGTTTAGAAGGTATTGTGACCTAGTTCGAAGCAATGAGAAATGGCGCCTAAATCGGTTGTGACGGCTTAAAATCAACAGCAAGTAAGTATCGCGCGAAATATTTGTATTTACAGTGAATAATATGACTAAGTAACTTAGGTAATTTTCGTCACTTATGAAAATAATTGGAATTTCGTGAGAAAAATATATTTTCAGGCGTGTGACAACCCTATTTTTGACGTGCGCGACACTGACAAGCGCCGTAAAAGCATCGCACTAAAACTGAGAACATATCTATAGCGGTTTTATGTATGAAATATGATACAATAGCAACAATAAAGCAGTTTTATATACACAAACTTATATGGAACATCTATTTTAGTACAGAAAAGTCGAAGGTTTACTTTGAAACTTAATCCTTATACAGGTTTACAAATGAGATAGATAGGATATAAAGAAAATAATCATTATCATAATTATAACCGCCCACCGTTTGATCGCAACAATTTGCCAATAGGTACCTAATATCATGGTAAATCATCATCGGATGTACACTAATAAGACTTATTTGCTTATTTTTTTATATAGTTACTTGTGTCCGTTTATAGTTCTGCGATAATAAAAAATAGCTTAGATTATCAAAAGTCAAAGTCTTCTACCTGCCAAAGAAAGTCTCGACAAAATCGGAGAAACAAGATTGTAGAATATTTTTAAAACGTAGGTTAACTTGGGATTTTGTGAGCACCAGAATTTCGAAATTACGGACAATTTATTTATAAGTACCATACATTATTAAATACTTTAGTTTCCATTAAATATTATTAAAGGTTGTATCGAAGGTACTTCAGATATCCTTCGAAAGTTGGAACACAGAAAAGCCTTGTAACCCAGGGTCATCATGAACACGTGTGAACCCCAAGCAAGAGCTATAATACAATTTGTGATAGGTATAAAAACGTTTGTTTGTTATGTACAGTAAGCGGATCAAAGTATTAAACGCAACAAAAGATATATCGAGGACCAACTTTCCATATAACAATGGTACAGACAAACAGATCTACATACAAAGCCGAAAACAAAGCCGCTAACTATTGTATATATTTGTGTTGTGGATTGAGGTGGTGGCACACTGTTGGTTTATCATTATCGTTATCATTATCATATATCTTTGCGTACATTTTGATCTATCCGAAGAGGCAGATGGAGATTTGCAGAGTTTTTTTGGCCATAGCAACCTTATTCGAATCAAAATTAGTGTTAGAGCCAGAGTAATTCTATGTTTGTCTCTTTTTGAACTCCAATATTATCCGCGTAAGGGTGTTTAAGGCTCCCCAAATAGCTAGTTATCTAGTTTATATCGAGATCTGTTTAGTACTCGACTAGGCTAGAACGTAACTAGATTATATCAACTCATGATAGAAGCTGAAGATTTCAAATCTCTGTAGCCTGTTCTTATGGTTTTAAACTTATTTATTCCGATTGAGACCTGGTAAAATTTTCATTACACTTGTGAACGTTCCGATTGACTCTACCATTTAGTAAAATCAACACTAAAACATAGAAGACTCTGGCAAGAATCTCAGTAAGGCAATCGCCATCAACCATCAGGTGAATCACCAGCCTATTTGTCAGCTTTCTAAAAAGGCTATTTTCTGTATCCTTCATTATAATTTTACTTACAGCCATGTACTGACTTTGTGGTAGTTCTAAATTTATTATTATTATTATATAATTATTATTTATCATTACAGTGTTGTGTAACCAGCCTAACTATTTATATGTTAATTTGGTGTAACGAGTCACGTCACCGGAAAATTCTAATTTCATGTCGAGGCCCGAAGGACGTTTTCATATTTTTTTATCGACACCTCTGTGACCTCGCCTAGCTTACAAAGATAAAGTACCTACTAACATTATTTTTACTTGTCTATGGTTTTAGCTTTTATGGTTCCTATAAGACATTTATGACAGCCTACCAGTTACTACTTAGGTAATGTAGGTATTGGCCCTGATTCTGTTCTTCACAACTAAACTAATTTTAATGTCACTATGTCTCTTTCTAACAAAGAACATAAGAAAAGGATGTAAGAAATTTAGTCCTGTCAAATTAGTTCAATGCTTGTTTTCAATATAAATTTAGTCGTCATCTATCGCGGTCACGCCTAAATACACGCAAAATAAGACGGCAAAGATTAATTTGACAACATAAAATATGTTCTATCCTTTTTCAATAATGTTCGTAAGAAAGAGATGAGATGTGACTAAAATTAGTTTAGTGCGATTTACAACAGAATCGGCACCATTGACTTATGGCCGATTCCTATAATTTACGCACCGTTATCTTTACTAATAATGAAGCAAAGACCTTAAAGCTTTGCATAGCAGACCCTCCTATATGGAAGGAGATCACAGGTAAAATTAGCTTACGAAATGATCTATATGCCCAGTTTGGCAAAAAAAAACCTACCATTGGTAAGCAAAGCGATTCGTTTTTGTTTATAGAATCGTGCATTACTCGATATTAAAATATGGAAATAAATGTATACTATTTTTGTCTTTTGTTCAAGCAGTAACTGATAGACAGATTAGCCGATAGTTTGGGTGCCCTAGCCGCAGGCACAGAATAAGAGTGCATATAAAGTAAAATAACATATCTTAGAATTGAAATTTACCCAAGTAAATTATATTTAAATGAAAAAATATTTTTAAAAATTTTCACCCGTACGTTGTTGACATACCGAATATACGGACACAGCGTTTTGCATCCTCATTTATAATGCGGACAGCAAGGGAGTGGAACTTGCTTCCGGCGTCTGTGTTTCCTGACGCTTATAATCTAGGTACTTTCAAGGCCAGAGTGAATAGGTTTCTTCTGGGTAAGCGTGTTTCATCTTAGGCTTCGTCATCGCCCCTTATGGGCGGGGCAGTCGCCAAACGCAAGCCCAATTAATTTAAAAAAAAAATAAAAAAAATATGGGTATTTTCATTATATACGCGAGGGTTCTATCTGAGCAAAAACATAATGGAATGAAAATTCCTCGATAGAAAAAAATCACAAAGCTACCTCTAATAATAAAGAATTTTCGTTTTTATTCGTTCATGGTGTATCTAATTAAGACAAAAATTCGATAAATAATATCACTTACGTATGACCTAGGGCTGCTACTAACGATTTTTTTATATGTTCTATACTTTACGAGATATTTAGATAAGAAGCGCTTAGTTCATTTTTTTCCGCGAAACACGCTATCTCCGTCTCATGACATGTTAATATTAGACATAAGTTTGTTTCATGCGACATTGCACTATTTTTCAGGCTTTATACGCACTCATAAGGAATAGTACCTACTACTACGTATCACAGGACAAATAATGACGGAAAAAAAATCGACCAAAAATGCCTGTATTTCACCAGATATTTCATTTCATTATTAGTATTACGACATTTCTTGATTTTTTCACGAACCGACACGTGATCTCTTTGTCGCTTACTTTTGGATGATGTAGTTTATAGACCTACTAAACTAAACATCCTCAAACTACCTAGTTAACCACAAAGTAAACTCCAGCTAAAGTTAGAATTAAACAGTAAAAACCTACAGTTCAACGCACTCCGTGAACATTGTGACCTTTGAATAGTTACCCGAACATGTTGAATATTCATAACGCACAAAAGGGCATGTATGGGCCCTTTGTAATTACCGTATCTACTGGCTAACTGTAGGGTTGACAGGACTAAAAAGTTGAAGCCGGACATTGCCAGCCTATTTAGAAGTATTTTTAGATTTAGGGTTTTGTTGATGTTCTCGATAAGTAAGGAGAACAGAAAAGTTGGAATTTTTATTCAAATTTAGAAAACTAAGAACTATTTTGATTGTGTATCCGATTTTTTTATTTTAGCACCTTATGAATTATGAAAAGTTGTCAACTCACTCAAAACTCAAAGAAAACAGAAACTAATCTGAATTTTATAACTTATAGAGTCTTGTAGGTCGAAGGGGAGATCCCGTCTAATTTAGCAGTGAAGCTTTATCCGCACGGTTGGCAACCCTACCTATGGATGGACTTAATATAACCCTTTGGCACACAGTTTGCTCAAAAAGGAAGGATTATAATGCAACTTAGTATGCGTAGACTTTTTTAATTGGTAGGATAAAAAGGATGACTGAAAAAAAAATGTCTCATGTAATAATATGTAATGGTGGTATAACGAAGCGAGCACGATCCGAGCCACGAACGAAAAGGATTCGTTCATTGTTCGCGTAGCGTGGACGGACTTGCGAGCCTCGAACAATATTCGTCTCGAGCTCGACTGCGCTGCGCTCCGCCCGATTGTCAGTTTTATCACGAACTCAGGGATTCGCAACGCGCTCTTTGTAGGCTCTTGGTAACGTCCCATCGCGAGCAACGAACGAATTCTGCTGATACGTCACACTCACACGCCATCCATCTATTTGTATGCACTAGCCTATGCTCGAGACTCCACTCGCTCCACATATTTTTTTTTTATGAATACCCCTGACTGTGAGCCACCTTATATGCATTCGTAACCGTATGGCATATGAATGTCAGGCGCTCTTCGCGTAACATGGACACACCATAACAAAAATGACGGACAGCGGAGGCTTAGTAATTTGGTCCCGTTGGAACTCTTTAGGTACGGAATTCCAAAACCTATTTTCAAAGGTAATTTAAAGTCGAATATTCTGATGAGTTGGGGTTTATAAAATATTTCGTGTGTCATCATGTTGCTGAAGTTCATTAAAAATTGGAAAACATATAAATCCCATTTATTTTTCTTTTGTACAAATAATTCTAAGGCGATGATAGCTCAGTGGTAGTGACGTCGGATACCGAGATGAAGGTCCCGGGTTCGAATCCTACAATGAGCTTGAGCTTTCGGTGAAGGAAAACATCCTGAGGAAACCATAGCACGGTGGTAGGGTACTTTGTAGTACCCGCCTGGCTGGCTACCACCCTCAAGTTGAAAATCTCTCGTCCAGCACCTTTCGGTGTGTTCCGATAGCTGCACTTGAGAGCCATTTCCTTCTAGGTTTCGTGTGCTTACCACCTTCGGCCGCATCATCACTTACCATGGTGAGATTGCGGTCAAACACAGGCCTATAAACAGTAAAAAAAAAAAATGGATCGCGCCAAGATTCATTTACCTTTAAAGTTCAGACCATTTACTAAATGTAGGCACAGGCTGAAAAATCGCTCAGCCTACTTCCATTCCGTACATATGTCACAAATGATTGATCACAACTTGAAACATAACATGAGACAGACAAAGGCAAAACTTGTACGAAAAGCCGTGGTTACCCAGCCGTGAATTAGGGGTCACGGGTTCAGATCCCGACAAAGAAACGCTGGTGCGTTGACCCCATGGAGTTACATCATTTATTTGGGTTACTTAGCAGAATTCGTTTACTACGGGTTATTTGCGTACCTTGGATGTTGGTCACCAACTTTGGCGTGATGTTTGTAGAGTTATGCCTCTTTTTACACATGAAACTGAGACGGTACATGCAAGAGTGTGTGTCTGTTTGTGTGTATGTCTATTTAACTCCAATACGGCTTAATGGATTTTAATGAATTCGCTACAGCTCACTAGAAAAGAAAGTGCAAAAGTTGGGAAATACATAAAATTATTACAGATTGTCACGTCCATTCTATCTTATCATTAAAAAACAAATAAAAACCCACTAGAAAAAACCTCAATTAAATTAAAATAAACTTTTCCTAACCTACACTATATTTCCGGCGTTTGTAACTTAACACTGCAAAAACGCGTCAATACATCCGGCATATGCAGACGCGGAAGTAAAATCAAACTGCATTTTTGTGGATGTAAGTAGAACATCTTTAATAATCCCCTATAAATATATCTAAAAACGTTAAGGAATTCCATATGATTTTATCTATTTCATGTGACTGTACCTACCGTTTATTTTACACTGTTACCGATGTATTCTAGGATGTGCTCTGTAGCTGTAGAATAGCTTGTTCCCCTGAATGTCGTAAGGTACTAAAAGGGGTCGTGCGTGGGCAATCGGGGCGGGGGCGCCTAGAAGCGTCCTTGATGGATACTTGGTCGATGTGTCGTTATGATGCACAGCGAGAGTGCTGAGGGCACTTCCCCCGGGAGTTGCAGTCAAATTGGCATGCATCAAAAACTTCCCCATGAAAAAGTGTTCTGTACCCCCAACATGTTGTTTGTCCATGTCTCCTAGCGATCATTCCTATATATTCTTTATTGTCAAATATATTATTTTCATGTCTCTATTTAACATTTCTCTATGTGGCTGTTTTACAATTATGATTCGCAGTCGTAACTAATGCTATATTTTTATGTTTGAAGTAATAAAAATAACCATAAAATTATGTTACGGGGCGTATGAAATGACTGTTTATAAAAAATTGGGTTGTAGACAAAATGACAAAATTCGTGATAATAATTGAATAAAAATATAAAGTAGTATTTATGGTGGTAGGTAACTAAGAGAAATAAATAGCTTGATTATCATTATCATGTACCAAATTTATTCACAAATTACTCTCGACATCTATGAGTTACTCGCATGAGTGTACCTTTAGAGCGAAAGCTTTTTCGGCCAGATCTATCGCAGAGGGTCCCTGAGGGTCAACCACCATCTCTTAAAATAATATTATTAGAACCTTACTTGAGTTACGTCCTTATTTGACATCCGACGTCAAAACAGGATTAAGGACGAGTAAGGTTATAATAATATTGTTTTAAAAGATGGTGGTTGGCCCTCTGGTGCCTTTTGTAGCAGGGTGCTGGGCTAGGAATAGTGTAAATTTGTTCATGACCTTAGCTGTGAATAAAGGTACACTAAAAATAATCTCTAAGAATATCGATGGGACGTGTTCTTAATAGTTTACCCTGGAAATCGGAAAAAACTGAATCCAGTATCTCCTATGAATTAAAAAACCGGCCAAGTACGAGTCAGAGTCGCACACGGAGGGTTCCGTACAATATTAACTAACTCAACTTTGCTATGAAACAAAAAACGCCATAAAAAGATGTTTCTTGTATTTTTAATTTTTATTATTTGTTATTATAGCGGCAATAGTAATACATATTCTCTAAATTTCAGCTGTCTAGCTATTACCGTTCATGAGATACAGCCCACTGACAGACAGACGGACGGACAGACAGCGGAGTCTTTTTTTTTTTTTTTTTTTTTTTTTATACCACTAAGGTGGCAAACAAGCATACGGCCCGCCTGATGGTAAGCAGTTACCGTAGCCTATGGACGCTTGCAACACCAGGGGCATCACTCGCGCGTTGCCGACCCTGAAGAAATCTCTTCAGACCCTTTTTGAAGAACCCCATGCTGTACTCCAATGGGAAAACCACGGCGGGGAGCTCATTCCACAATCTGAGCGTCCGCGGAAGAAAACTCCTTTGAGCCCGCACAGTTCGAAACAAGTCTTAGTAATAGGGCCCTGTTTGGCACCCTTCGGGTACGGAACCCTAAAAAGGAATTTAATTTAGATTAATTTATTTTAACGGTTGATAATATAAGAAGGCAGAAAAAAGATTAGGTAGGATATTTAAAAAACCATGACGGTTATTAGACGGTACCAATTACACGCCAAAAAACAAATTTTCATTACCCCATAAAAACGCAATAAACATTATAATTATTATCTATCCATATAATCTGTGCTATAAAAAACGTGGCGTCAGTACGTCTGTACGTCGTAAAAAAATCTAGACGTCCTGCCTGTTTTTATTTTTCTTTACGTAGGTACAGTAGGTAAAGTATCTTGACTGTTTTAAACATTTTTCCATCTACGTAAAACAATTGTGGAAATAATGACGAGGGGCGAAAGGCTATTTGTTTGAAGCGACATTTTTGACGATATTGAGTTATATAAATATTCGGAATCAGCGATTTATTGTGATTCCGAATATACAGGGTGTTGTTTTGGTCGGCGACAAGCGACCCAGGAGCGGTAGTACAAAATATATATTCCCCAAAAATGGACTTAATTCCATTAAATACTGTAAATATGTTGAGAAATACCTTATTCAATTTGAAATAAAATTACTGCAAAGTATGGTTACTAGGCACGTGCACAGACTAGAGCTAGGCGCAAGCCGCCCCACCCCTTTACTCCCTCGTACTCCCGTTGAGTATTATGTCTACACTTTAGCTTATTACATGATTTTCAAAATTTGATTTTTTTTATTTTAATTATTCAAAAAAAATAAAGTATTTTTTTTATATTTTTTTAGCACCAGTATCATTTGTATTATCGACCCTGAGTCGCTCGTCGCTGACCAAAACAACGACCTGTATAATAACTCAATATCGTCCAAAATTTCGCTTCAAACAAATGGCCTTTCACACCTCGAATAAGTTTTCATTTAACGAAAGCTCCAAATCTTTATTACAATACCCATGTAGATTTTCATAGCTTTGGCATGTTAATAGGTAAAAGAAAGCCTATAGAGAGGCCTAATACTAAATGCTCTTGATTCAAATTACCAACTAGAAGAATTAAATAAACGAAGGCAAAGTAATGCTAACAAATTGGTGTATACAATCTTTTAAGTAATATTTATTTGTATAGTCTTAGTAGACACGTGCTACCAAATTAATGGCTTATTATTAACTGACGATATTATCAACAACTTACAATTATCATGGGAGGCCGCAGAAAGTTTTTTTTCAGGCTCACGGGTCCACAGATTTTCTATTGCTGTTTGATTGGTATGTAAAACGTGATACGCTCTCATGAGACGTTTGATCTTTGAGTATTTAGATTATTTCATATTGTTTTTTTAATTGAAAATATTAACGTTTTTACAGTTTTACTTCGATCTCTGTGGGTTTACTAAATGGATTTTTAAATTCTTCCATCTTTTTTCCCGGGACTCAAAGTAGCCAAGTGCTCTATCATATATTGCGATTGTAAAAGCACCTAGATGAGGCACGGCATTAGCTACGTTCAACCTCCCAAAGTCAAAGCCATTTAAGGCTAGGCTTCAAAGCGGAGGAAGGTCAGGTGAGAAGATCAATAAATTCTACTGCTCAACTGCAGATATTTTCACAGCCGCAAACTAAAAGGCCAACCTAGTAAATACATAACTCTTTTGGACCTCAAAAGGCAGTTAACAAAAAACAAGAAATTACTGTACAATCGGTCTTAACGCTAACAAATAATCTCTTCCAGACAACCATTAGATGGAGAGAAATTTAGATATGGTCAAAGATTGGCAAAATTTGATACTTAGCCAGAAGATCTTATCTATCTACGCCAAGAGAGATCTGAGAGGCTACTCAGAATATTCGATTGGGCCTCTCGACTCGCTTAATATATTCGAAGGGCTCTCAATCAACGGTAACTTTTAATTACGACAGCTTAATCTGAACATGAAATTTAAAGTTAGATCAGAAAATAATTCTGTTGTAAATCGCACTAAACTAGTTTAGTCACATCACATCTCTTTCTTACGAACGTTATTGAAAAAGGATAGAACATATTTAAAGCTGTCAAATTAGCCTTTGCCGTCTCCATTTGCGGGTATTTAGACGTAACCGCGATAGATGCCGACTTTTATATTAAAAACAAGCATTGGACTAATTTGACAGGACTAAATTTCTTATATTCTTTGTCAGAAAGAGACATAGTGAGACTAAAATTAGTTTAGTTAATAAATACTAAACTAATTTTAGTCGACTTATTGCAGAAGTCAGCCAAAATTGTCAACAGGAAATTAGTTTTAGAGTTTTTATATTATTATTATTAAATTAAATTGTAGAATTTTGTACCAAAATAGCAGTTTTTGATGTTCGAATTTCGTCTAATTTATTTAATTGGAATACAACATTTATAGTACCTTCTAACGTAATGAATATGATCTATAATGGAGCAGAAAAAGATCATAATTTTAGGAATCAGAAATTATAATTCAAAGTCAAACCCATTTATTCAATTTACGTCCTAGAAGGGCACTTATGAAGGTCTTCAACTGAGAAGAATCTGGCAAGAAACTCAGCAAGATTATTTTTTAAATATTCTTTGGACAATCTGACTATGTTTGGCTTTTTTCCAAATAATTAACGATAAAAAAGACATACCTAAGCATAGATACAGAGGAAAATTTAATTTCAGTGCCTCGAATGCGTTCCTATCATCGCATCGCAATCGCAATATGTACGTTTCTTCCACGAGGTCTTTCTATCCATAATATTATCAGCATTCACTTTATTTTTACTCATATTATTTATATATGAACCCTATAACCTATGTAAATAAATCCTATACATAATTTGCTACAGGAATTAAACATGGTGGATCCTTTAGAAGACTTAATATATATGTAAGTCATACATAACGATCTAAAAAAGGTGCAGCAAGAGATTAAGACCAGCCCACTACTGCTAAGGATTAAACCCAACCCAAGTTACTAATATTCTAAGATACTTTAGATATTTTACGCCAGTAATATTTTACAGTTTAAATTTGTTTTCAATTTATGCATCTTTACATATCTGTCATCAATTAAATCCTAGTTTGTAATGAAACATTAGCATAAGATTTATTTTGCTCAGTAATATGTCAAAGAAATTTTAATCTAGACTTAAGAAACTTATTACTACTGGACTTTTTTGTAGGTCATCAAATTTTCGTTTCAATTTTAGAAAAACAACCATTCAACAATAACAAAGAATGTGAAAGTCATCTGACTTATATATTTATTATCAATGCTTTAAACACTTTGTATTTTTTTTTTGTTATGATATTTTCACGATTCAAATTTAATAACGAACAATTCTCTATGTGTTGGCATTCAGAGTCTAGGTTTCATCTAAAAACTATACCAACCATTTAGCGATACCAACATTTCCAACCAGAACTATTAACGATCGGCCTGTAGATTGCAAATATTTACATAATAAAATCTAGATTATAAAATGTAGGAAGTAATTTTGTGCAATAAACTTTTCACCGATCAACGGTGAAAAGATACCAGCGGAAAATTACAGATAGACGGAAAATGCTTCGCCGGCCATAAGTTGCGTAACAGTAATGTTTGGGGTCAGTAAACACTTCCAAAATATACCCTCATAGCAATCATTTCCACCATAAGTGCTTTAACTAGCGAAAGAAAGAGCACTTCACATTGCTGAAATTTTCTTCAACAAGGTAATGGCGCCGATTCTGTTGCAAATCGAACTAAACCAGTTTTAATCACATAACATCTCTTTCTTACAATCATTATTGAAAAAGGATAGAAAATATAGACTACTAGCTGCCCGGCGCGACTTCGTTCGCGTGGTGCTACCCTACCCTGTGGTGCTACCCTACCCTACCCTACTCTATCTAAACCATCCAAAAATGATCCGCCATTTATTGAATTCATTTGTTACAAAAAATGTGATAATAGAAGAACCGCTCGACCGATTTTGTGCAAACATCACATAAACCATCTACTAAATAGTCCGAACAAAGCCTAAACATTTGGTTTGGATAGGTGAGCCCGTTCTTGAGTTATAAAATTACAACGAAAAGTGGCATTGATTTTTATATATTTAGATGCTATCGTTATTTACGAAAACAAACAATTGGACTAATTAGACCACTTAAATTTCTTACATCCCATGTGAAGTATCAGAAAGAGATATAAACAAAATGAGCTTAGTTGTGAATAACAGAATAAGCACCCATGTCAACTTGTTGAAGTAAAGAGAAAAGACGACAAAAGGAAATTGATAGTCAGTAATGGAGTAAGAAATTTGATAAGCTATTAGCACTGAGCAAAATAAACAATAGGTGCACTGAAATATGCCTTTCTATGGAGTGCACGTGCTGGTATTTTGTTTAACAGTCATGAGCTTACGAGTTTCGTCTCTGGAAATAGTGATAAAGCTAAGGACGTTACGCGCTTGGAGACTGCTATTTAAGAAATTTGAAAGAAAGAAGTGGAACAATTTGGAAAGCAGAAAGAAAATGATTAGTGTATCATCTGGTTTCTTGGTAGTTCTTGATATGTGTGAATGTCCCAGGATATTATTATTCTACTAGCGCCTTGTGTGTGGTTCAATGGAAAATAGAGGATGCCAGAATTAAGTCGATCAATTCCTGCGCTCAAATTCTTCCAGTAACAGTATTTACTCATAGCACGTGTCGGTATTCTACAACATTATCTTACTTTGATAGGTTTGCTTTACGAATTGGTGATTAAGGAACCTAATTACGCCATTCGATGCCAAAGCAACTGTACATGTTGGTACCATCAAACTTAATTACACAATTTTAATTAAAAGTATTAAAACGTTATTACACGCAGTTAAAATACGTTACGCTTCAGTAAAATTGGCAGTTGTGTTGCTATCCTTGTCTATCAACGGGGTGTGCAGTGCGTCTGTCTCGTTCGCGCACACGTCACAACCCTGGATAGCCTTCAGACCAAGGCACGAAGCTACATTGATTTTATTGCGTTCACATTTCCCGGGACCATTCGATGTATCTACCTCTATTTACGATATGTTGGGAGCTGTACGTACCTACTAGCTACGGTCTACGCTATCTGTACCTATAGAATGGGCTAATATTGTAACTGATCTGCTTCTACCATTTCTAATGACAGCTATTGCAGGATCCTGGGCTATATTTTGGTAGAATTTGAAATGTATTATGGACCATTTACCTACTTCCTTATCGCAGACTTACACGACTCCTGAAAAAACTTATGTTCTGTTTTGAAGTTAGTCGTTACTGCGGGCTACACAGAATTCCATTATTTTAAAGGATATATTTGGAGGCGAGTTTTTCTTTTCTTCAATATCATATTTGTTTGAGAGAATTGTTTGTTCGGCTTTTAAACCATGAAACAGCTATATAAATTGTCGTGAATACTGTTGTGGAGTTACGTCATTTGTTCCTCGCTCGCACATGAAAGCAACGCGTTGTTGGTTAGCAAATATGACGCAAGTCTAGTCTTTTCAGATGAGATAAGCAAGATTATTATACAGTTATTCAAATGAAGAAAATGAAGAGTCCTTCAGAGAGAGAGAGAGGGGAAGAAGGCTCACTGACCTAGAGAGTTAGTTTTAAAAACAGAAATGTAGGAGCAATTTTATAATCTTTATCAATTGTAATGCAATTTTTTCGAGTAACCTCTACGACCAAGTGACTTACCCTACTTTGAGAAACCCACTACTCTACAAGAGTAGGGTTTCTACCTACACGGAGAAATCGAGTACTGATAGTTACCATTTTTCCTCTGTTCTTCAAAACTATAGTGGCCAAAAAGAGCCTTTAGATTAGATTCAGAGAATTTTCAGAACTTCCCGTAAGCAAGGAGGCCAACCTCTTTTACAATCAAAAGTGCAGTCTAGATGACTTGTGGAATTATTTAGAGCTACTTTACTTGGTTGTCGTCCCGATTCGGGTGATGATCCGATTGGGTAGTCTAATGAATCGAATGGCTCCTGTTTTCTAATTTCAGTCTATTCTATAAGAATGACGAAGTCGATCGCGGTACATGAAAGACTGCTTCTAAAACAGTGTCAGTATACATTTTATGAAATAAAATCGTTACTACAGATCGGAATTAGGTTTGAATAAGGCGTAATTTTATCATTAAGATTTCTTACTATGTACTTAATAATTATTTTGGTGGTGGAGGAACGAATTGAACTTACGTAAATCTATACATATAATCTATACTATCGAAACTACTAGTATTATAAATCAAAATAAAAAATCAAAATCAAAAAGTCATTTATTCAGTTTATTCTGGTAAGGTACATATGAACGTTAAGTTTTTACATTATAGTTGAATTTACCACCGGTTCGAAATACACTTAAACTGAAATGCGAAAGTAACTGTTCACGCCTTAACTACCGATCAAGATGAAATTTGGCACGCAGATAGCCAATGGTATGGAGAAGCACATAAGCTACTTTTTATCCCAGGAATGCGGGTGGAACCACGAGGGATAGCTAGTAAGTGATTTCACAAGACATGGATAATTTTACTATGACCGTAGCAAATACGCGCCGATCCCACAGAGAGAGTTCTAGAGTTCCGAGTTCTGCATTCCGTGTTGACTATTGTGCACACAGCAAGCAGTCTAGAGTTCTGCAATATTCGCTACTGATCGCACATCATACACTTTTTTACTTTCAAAGGCCCCACATAGCTTCCATCAACGCGGAATGCAGAACTCGGAACGCGGAACTCTAGAACTCTTCTCTGTGGGATCGGCGCCTAAAGTTAGGTTACCTACATATTTTTATAAACCTATAGATATAAACAAGTTACGCACGTTGAGTCAACACGACCCAATTAACAATCAATATTGTATCACGCAGCGAATAACATACATGATAGGTACGCGCGACCAATCAGACGCTACATTACATTTTTATCGACAAATCACGTGGAGCCATGTGTCACATCAGCCAATCAGCGCTCAGAGATACTCTTACGTAAAGCTTACGTTTGTAATTTAATTTAGAGATATCTGTTTAGGTATACCTGTATTTTATATTTGATTAAATTCCAACGAAAACGATTTTATTTTTGTGGTTTCTACCTAATCATTTAAACTTTGTCTTATGCTACAGTATAGGTTGATAATGGTGCCTTTTTGTCCTCATATGGGTCTTAATTTACATGTAGTGTAATATAAATAAATAAATATAAATATCCTGGGACATTCCTCACACATAATGCTTACAGTAATGCTTTTTTTTGCGATTCTAAATAATATTGTCTTTTTAACAGCATGGGGTTCTTCAAAAAGTGTGTGTAGAGATGTCTTCAGGGTCAGCAACGCGCGAGTGATACTCCTGTTATTGCAAGCGTCCATAGGCTACGGTAACTGCTTACCATCAGGCGGGCCGTATGCTTGTTTGCCACCATAGCGGAATAAAAAAAAAAACAACTTGAAAAAAGGAGGTTTACAATTCGGTTGTATTTCTTTTACTTTGTTTGTTACCTCATAACTCCGTCATTTATTAACCGATTTGAAAAAATATTTTTGTTTGGAAGGGTACACTTCCCGTTTAATCCCATTGTCATCAGATCAGGATTTGATTACTTCTTAGTGTACTTTGAAGTCGGTTTAAGTTTTTTGTAAAACAGTTTTCAATTATTTTAAGCAATTTTTTTCCGGTCTAAATTTTAAGCAGGTAAGACCTGATGACCTGATGACCTGATGGTAAGTGCACAGGGTGCCTAGACCAGATGGTTATCGACAATCGTCATCGTTAGTAAACGATCAACCTTTGTATGGGATTGACATTTCAAATCGAAATATCACGTGATATTTAACAATCTCTTAAGGCGGCCCTCTGTGGCCGGCGCAACTTCAACGCAAGCATAGTCTAAAAGCTTGTTGTTTCATCCAACGTAATGTATGACTGCGAAAAAAGAGAGACAGCATCAGAGCCGTCGGTTATCAGTCGGTAAATTCCGCTGATCACTCGCGGCCGCTTCGCTAGGTCGTCATTCATGATTTCAAATTCATACAACTTGTTCCAGGAGTATACTTCTTGTGAAAAAATCTTACAATATTGTGAAAAAAAAAGTTAGTTATTTAGAATCTCCAATACATTTGCAAGCCTGGTATTTAAATGTTTTCTTTACTATTACAATTTATAGGTACATTAGATATGGCCAAAGTTCAGGCAAAAACGCTGTTTTTCGGAGGCTTTGAATTAATTTGTTTCACACTTTTTTTAAATTACGCCTAGATACACGGCTAGATATAGTGCACAAGATATTAATTTGTTCAAAACATGTTTAACAACGCCATAATAAGTACAGAGGTTTTGTATGAAAAGTATGACGAATTGAGTCCTCTTAAGTCAAACCCATACAAAGGTCGATCGTTTACTAACGATGGCGATTGTCGATAACCATCTTGTCTAGGGGGGCAGGATATAATTAGGTACCTACTAACGTGATAAGTGGCCACCATGACGCCTATGGATACCAGGAATACCAGTGTTCTGATTGATTGCAAACTTTATATTCGTGACACTTATAAAAAAAAAACAAATTCCATGTCTGTCTTCAAGTGTGATAGACATGACGTGACCTTCCAAGATTACAAGTCTTTAATAAAATAATAACAACGTATGATATACTCGAAACTTTATCAAACAATCTTGATTGCAAATTCAATTTGTACCAATCAAACTTCCAAGAATCGTAACTCGTCCTTGTCGGGTGAAAACCCCAGGATTCCGAATGCCTTGACCTAATTGCACGGCATTGGGAGCAAGGCCCCGTGAGTGACCTGGCTGTCGGGGTGAAGGCAACAAGAATTAAGTTTTAAGTAAAATCATTTATGCAACCTGCATACGATTTATACCGTCATCTGCAACAAGGTTACTGTCATAAATGACAGAAAAAATGCAAAAAAAAGCTTGTTTTTTGAAGATTTTTTTAAAATAATATATGGTGTTATTCAGTCGTGAGTAAAAAGCTGGGGAATCAAATCACAGATGAAATTTCAAATAGAAAATGTTGGGCGAAATAATAAGGTAATGGCTCAGAGTAATAAAAATACTACGGACAAGTAATGGTAACGGTTGGAAAGACCTATTTTGATAGTTTTGGGGTTTGAAGTGGATGGAATTAGTCTAATGAGTTCTTTTTAACCGACATAAAAAAAAGGAGGAGGTTCTCAATTCGAATGTATTTTTTTCTATGTTTGGTACCTCATAACTCCGTCATTTATTAACCGATTTGGAAAATTATTTTTTTATTTGAAAGGGTACGCTTCCCGTTTGGTCCCATTGTCATCAGATCAGGATTTGATTACTTCTTAGTGTACTTTGAAGTCGGTTTAAGGTTTTTGTAAAACAGTCCAATTATTGTTCTTAAATTAATTGTTTAGCTAACGGCTTAGCCAAAAAAGTGGCGTAAGTATCTACAGAGTCGCATTAAATGATATATTGGTACGAAACTCCCAGAGTACTAAACTGTGGTAAAACACCCTCCATTGCTAAAACCCGTTGTAAATCCTCCAAAAGTGATTCAACCCCAAATAAGCAAAGCTTCAACTTATTTTCAAGGAAAATGGTATCTCAAATTAGGGCTTATCTAAGGCTTTCAAGGCGCTCGGATAACTCCACTGAAAATTAAGTAGAGGCATCCAAATTACGTCATCTTTTAATAAAATTATAGCAAATTCTGTGGTGAGAATGCTGTATGATCTTACCGTGGAGGTTTGAATCCGTATTCTGTATAATTCTCAGGTTCAAAAAAAGGATTTCTTAGATGCCTTTCACACACGTAGCTACTAACACATGCTAGCTAGCAGTAGCTAGCAGTATTTCATAGCATCTGTTAGTAAAGCAACTAACTAGTTTCAATTGACGCAGAGTGCACGGTGCTAGATACTAACGAAACCAAATAATTATATCTACGGTCGAGACAAATATCCTTGTCACTTGAATTAGAAAACATCATGGGATGGGGCTCGGAACAAATATCGACAAATGACTAACATTTCCGTAGCGTCGAGGCCACAGATATACATCTAAATAGATTCCGCAAGTGTATGTACCTACTTCGCGTGTCAAAATCTGTGCAAAAATGGGGCCGAATGTTCTTTTGAAACTGTTTCGCGCGGACTGGGAATTCGCATAAGGTTGCATGTCCACCAGAGATGTGTAGCGAGGGATGTGTTTAGATGACAAATAGGATAGCTTAATTTTCACGTTAAAAATCTAATGCCAACCTAACTAAATCTTGTGACATTATGGTAGGTACAAAAAAAGTTACACACTTGGTTTTCATACGGAGGGAGGGATTTGAAGTATCTATTTAGATTTTTGTCTGTGGTCGAGGCGAATGGTTACTAACTACATAGTTAGTATTCAGTTTAGTTTCCTTAGTTTTGAGTGAGAAAGGGCTGTATTCACAATGGATGCGTCGAACTTCAAAGACACTGGGCCCAGGAGTTGATCTATAATTAGTAAGTATCCCCTTTTTAAACTCGCATGCTGTTAACTAATGACAGTAATTCGAATGACGTTTGATAGACGCAATATATGTCACAGTGACATTATAATGTCGTATTCTTTATGTGAAGATTCGATTTGTAACCGACTAACTGTGGTTAACTTATCAATAATTCAATTCAGAGAACCTTCTACGTCATTCGAGTCGTAGTTCTAGTTACATTATTAAACCCTTTGTATCGTATATAATTGTATGGGGCTGTTGGAGAAAGAATATAGAAATGAAATGAAAATGAAATGAAAAAATATTTATTCTTGCGCGCCATTCGACGCAAATATAACTAACTAAAACACAGATAAGTATTCATATTTATACTATTTATAGTTTATAATCAGTAATCACAACACAGAAGTTATTGGCTACTATTTTAGCTACCACGAGAATTACAGGTGGCAACACCGCATAAGCCTTCCGCCATCTGTGATAAAGCCAACTTCCAATTTAACAATAAACATACGTAGTATCTCTAAGTAATATGTGAATAAACAATAGAATAGGTACAATCGTGATGCTTCTGTGATGTGATGTGATGAGTGAAACAATTTTATCTAATTAAAAGAAGTACAGTACACATTAAAGTTGAATAATAAATAACAATATAATAATTTTAAATCTTTTTATAGGGTCATTTATTGTTTAATATGTGAGAAGGTTGCTTTTATTTTTGTAGACAATTTCCTGCGTGCTCTGCAATGCCTCTTTCTTCTATGTCAGGAACATTCTCTGGCCTGCGCGCATTCACTAACGAAAGTGGCATCGTGATCGAATGAATGTATAGGGAGGGACCATGGGAGGGACCCATACGTTTTTCGTGATGTCACAGAACAAGGAATAGTGATGTCTTAAAAGCTTCTAGTGAATAATTCTGGGGTAATCATAGATACTTAAATAGATAAAGAGGTGTATAATTATGTAGAGCAAGATCCCAGGGCTGCCAGACCTTCCTTATTTTCTGAAGGACAAAATGTGTAGAATTCGGTAGTGTTAATACATATTTCAAATGTATATATAGTTACATGCTAGATTGGCCCAAAGGCCAATTTACAGATTACAATGTGGTTACTGTTCTTAATTTCTGAAAGCTCGTTTTTATGTTATGTTTTACAAAATATGGTTAATAAATAATCAATAGAGATACTTCCAGTCGGCAGTTATTGCCGCCAGAATTAAAGTCTGATACTCGGGGAACTATTTCATCAGAAAATAGGGAAGGTCTGGCGGCCCTGGGATTTTGGACTAATGGGCATATTTATGATTTCTTGGTGTATGGGGAAAACTTTAAGCTTTGGAATCAGAATATGTTTAATATATACACACCGGCACAATTAGCGGAACAGAAAAAAAAGAGACTACGAGATAATAACGCATATATTTGACGAAAATGTAATTAGACACAAAATAACAAATTGATTAACATCTTTTAACAACGACTTTGAAAAGTCTTCGTTATTTTTTATTGAAAAATAAAGAAATTTGAAATAAGTGAAATTTTTAGATGATTATGAACCATCACAAATAATAAAAAAAAGTAAGCATTAAATGATTTAACAATAAAATTAAAGCAAAATTAATAACGAGTGTTTCCCCCTCTTGCTCTGATTACGGTTTCCATTCGTCTGGGCATGCTACAGATTATGTTATCGATGATTTCTTGAGGCAACCGCTCCCACTCCTCAAGTAATGCGTTTCCAAGTTCATTCAGATTGTTGGGGGGTGGCATTTTGGATTTAACCCTTCTTTTTAGCAAGTCCCAGACATGCTCTATCGGATTCATATCGGGGGAATTTGCTGGCCACTGCATCACCGGTATACCTACGTGGCTCAGATATGCCTGTACCGATTTTTATGTGCACGAGCATTATCTTGCATTAGAATAAAGTCGTCACCAATAAATGGGGCAAATGGTACAACATGTTCTTCTAAAATGTCTCTGATGTATCGATCTGCTGTCATGGTCCCTCCTGTGACTATCACTAACTCCGTGCGAGCTCCCAAACATATCCCTCCTCAAACCATAATCGAGCCGCCACCATAAGCCAAAATTAGACTGTATGTGGCGTTCTCCTTTGCGTCTCCATATTCGCTGTCTCCCATCGATCTGTTTTAAAAGAACTCTGCACTCATCAGTAAAGAGAACCTGCTGCCATTCGTTCAAATCCCAATGACGATGTTCTCGCGCATAGCTTAATCGGTTTACGCGGTGACGTCTCTCAAGTTTTGGGCCTTTGGCAGGTATATACGACCTTAAACCAACTTCTTCAAATCTCCTGCGAACTGTACGCTCACTTACTCGTACTCCTCGAACGTCTTCCAGTTCATTTCGAGCTTGTACAGTCGTTAATCGCGTATTCCTACGAACTCCAAGTTGTAAAAAACTGTCATCTCGCCTCGATGTGCATCTTTTTCTACCTTGACCCCTCCTCCTCACAAGAGAATTAGACGATCTGTACCGCTGGATGCTGCGATGAATCGTTGATACTGGTCGACGAAGCCTTGAGGCAATCGATCTGTAGGTATGGCCATTTCTTCTCATTTCATCAGCCTTAATGATTTCCATTGATGTTAAGTCAGGCATAATAAAGAGCTTTTAATAAACAAAATTGCCTATAGAATAACAAATTTATAAAAAACAATTAAGTGCAATTTAAAAAAAAAAATACAATTACGTAGTTATTACTCGAACAAGTTGACAAAACGTATTGTTCGGGAAAATAAAACAAATGAATGAAAAAAGTGTATGTCATCTAATTTTCTATTTTCAAATTTGACAATAAATTAAAAAAATATCATAACTGGCCAGTTCCTCAAGTAAAAGATTTTAAAATCCTGCTTTTATTGTGTTCCGCTAATTGTGCCGGTGTGTATATTATGATTGATTGTGTGATTAGAGATGAACCGTATGGTAAAGCGTTACGGTAAATTTTCATAAAAGTCAGACAATGACACTGGTATCAAGGTATATTTTGCAGACTATATAGTATAGGTATATATCTATCCTATTATAAACCAGTTGATCGTTATCGCAAACTCTATTACCATTGGTTATACGTCTATTTTCCAGTAAAATGTAGGCATTATAAGTAATTTCCATCGCTGATGTAAAATGTATGTCAATTGGCTTCAAACGTCACACGCTGATTATTATTGCGTGTTGGAAATCAATCAGTTTGATCGATGCTAAGTGTATCAGATTTTTACTTTTTTTCTGAATATTTATAATTTATGGTACTTTCTCTCATAAGAGCTCACGTAGCACCAAAAATGAAAATCAAAAAGATGTTCATTCAGTTTAGGACGTAAGGCACTTATGAACGTTAAGTAGGTAACCTACGTACAATTGAATCTACATGCCTAGTTATCAATCTCCCTTAGGCGCCGATCCCACAGAAAAGAGTTCTAGAGTTCCGAGTTCTGCATTCCGCGTTGATTGTAAGCTATGTGGCGCCTTTGAAAGTAAAAAAAGTGTATGATGTGTGATCAGTAGCGAATATTGCAGAACTCTAGAACTCTAGACTGCTTGCTGTGTGCACAATAGTCAGCACGGAATGCAGAACTCGGAACTCGGTACTCTAGAACTCTCTCTGTGGGATCGGCGCCTTAGGGGGCGCTTTACGATTGTCAAGCACCAACCTAGTGCAAATAGGAGGAGTCGGTGACATTTTAGTTTCAAGCTATTTGGGTGACAACTTCGGTCGTTCGCCGACTGAATGAGGATTACTTCACATCCAGCGAGCGATGCGGTGGTAGAAAGGTGATTATGGCACCAGGTCAAATAATTCAGTATACTACCCATATAGACAAAATTCTGGGTTCCATAGCACAAGTTCTGCTTAGTTTGGGATCATATAACGTGTGTGAAGAGTCCCAGGACATTTATTGTTTTGAGTCTAGGTGTAATTATTTATAAAAGTATTAAGTTATGTGGTTTCCATAGAACAAGTTTCCTTAGTTTGGGGTCAGATAGCTGAAGGTAGGCAAGTGAAGAATATTCCAGGACATTATTAATTTACGGCAGAAAATATTATTACCACCAAAAAGAATTTTGTGACCAATAACTTCTATTACCTAAAATTGTACTATGAAGCCAAATTTAGTAAGTGATCACCAAAATGAGTAAATGTTCACCAAATTTTAATGAGTAAATTGTTGCTCTATTTTACGACTCGGGGCACTTCAAATAAAGTTGGTTAGATCCAAGTTTGCCCTTTGTGTAAATTTTTGGTGGTCATTTACTATTTTTGGGTTAATCAATCATAATTTGGGTTCTAATTTCACGCTAATGGTGATCATTTATTATTTTTGGCAATATAAAGTGATTTTTAACCGACTTTAAAAAAAGGAGGAGGTTCTCAATTCGAATGTTTTTTTTTTTTTATGTTTGTTACCTCATAACTCCGTCATTTATTAATCGAATTGCAAAATTCTTTTTTTATTTGAAAGGGTACGCTTCCCGTTTAGTCCCATTGTCATCAGATCAGGATTTGATTACTTCTTAGTGTACTTTGAAGTCGGTTTAAGGTTTTTGTAAAACAGTCCAATTATTATCGTAACATTGGTGGTTTGTTAAACATAAGCCAAAATTTACTACGTGTGTGTTGTAGTTTAGGTATATCCCACATATAAGATTGAAACCCCAGACGTTTCGCATCACAAGTGCCGGCAAGTGTTTTTGATTGCACTTTAAGCGGATACTTTGTGGCCCTTAAAAGGGCCGCTCGCTCCCGGCTACGTACATTAAAGGAACAAAATCAGTATTTGTCGGTTTATTTCACATGTTGGACGCCAGCGCCAGACATAGAGAGGTTGTGGCGTGGACTTGCAGCGGGCACTTCTTTTTGTGTCTGTACTTTGTATATGTTATGCTCAGAGAACTCAACTTTGCTTGAAACTTTACGATATCTACGTTAATTTAAAATCCTATTATTTTTCACGTTAGTCTAAATTTATTTGACATTTTACATGTGTGTACTAAACATTTCTTTTTTTTTGTTGGCTTTGTTTGACGTTAATTACGTACTTTTTAATTCATTAGTTTTAAAATGTAGTGCCATTATTAAGTAGCATATTTTCGTGGATTACGGTGTTGGTTGTACAATTACTCTTTTTGTGTACAATCTATTTTTTGTTTATGCTTTATTGTACCAATAAATAAATAAATTTGAATAGTAGTGTGACATTACGGGATATAGAAGCTGATCGAATTGGCTCCTTTTGGATTAAGTTAAAATTTCTTTTTACAATCAATACCTAATGAAGTATCCTAATCACAGAGCAGAGAGCAAAAAAAAAAAAAAAAAAATCACACCTAGAATCGAAACTGACATAATCATGCTCTCAAATATTTGCCCTGGCTAGGAATCGAACTCGAAACCTGTCTGCCACATCAGGGTATTAATCTCCACGACAACCGAAAAACAATATTTGCATCATTTTCATTTTTCAACCTTTAATAAATGAGTGATGTGAAAATGTTGGATATCAGAATATCCGAGGTTATTGTTTCAAGTATCGATCTATCAAATCGCTGTAATCTGGGTTATTATTTTAGCATATGGAAATAAGCAGCCGTCTCGTTCCCACGGCTCTGAATCTTTTATAACCCGCTATTTAGGTGTATCTAGATCAGTGGCTCCCAAACTTTTATTGTTCGCTTTTATTCTATGCACTACTGTTCTGGAGCCAAACGGTAAACAGACAGGCAGTCAAGTCACAGATTCTGACAAAAATAAAAAGTAAATGAACGTTGCAGTTGAATCTACGGTTCGGTACTGAGAAGACACCGGCAGCAAAATCGGCAAGGATTTTTTGGGGATCATTTTTAGTATTTTTTTTACTAATATCACAAACTAGCCTCACGACTCTACCCGCAGGGCAATTTTTGGCTCATATAACACGTAAAACTCTCTCATGTAAAACGGTCACTGAGTAGCCCCCTTTAGTTATAGTACAATGATATTACCTATACCTATTACCCAAGAGGAGTTAAATAGATGAGCTTGAAACTCTGAATCAATTTATTCAGCTATGGATCTTTTATGGCATTTAAGAACATAAAAACTGACTCTACCACCAGTTCGTAGTACACAACAGTTCCGGCAAGAAACTCAGTGAGGCATTTTTTTGTATGGATCTAAATGTGTTATTACAAGTATTTTTAATCGTTTAACAAAGGGAAAAAAGTTTTTCTGAGGGAACGCAGGGTATAAAGTTTGCTTACAGGAAATACTTAACATTTTCAATACTGATTTCAGGCTTATAAATTGTAACATGTGAAGTATTACCGCATAAAGTATCATACTTACTTTTTTTTGGGGAAAAAATAAATCCCCAACGACGTGGAAAAAGGTTGTCAAAACACCCAATAGGCTTATATACTAGGGACCTGGCAATTTTAAAATTTGTAACATATGTAATAGAGAATCCGGCTTGTGGTGTGGCACCTACGAGTGTAGTTTGAGCACCACTGTTCTAGACTTCACTTCTCTAACAAAGAGACAACAGTCTGGCACGATTTTATTTTCTACATCCATTATTGCTTTCAACTATTTAAAAAGCAATTTAGACTAATAAGTCTATGTGGACCGAGGAAGCACTTATGAAGAATGGAATTGTTTGCTAAATTAACGTAGGTATACTTAGTTGTTTCGTTAATTTACCTTTTACTCTATTTAAACAATGGTAAAGTTAAAAGTAAAATACTTGTTTTAGTTATGAGTCTCATGATTTAACAACAGGGATCCCAAAAGTGTATGGTTCAGCAGACTGAGTAATTTTAATTTGTTGTATTTTTGATAACCTACAATAAAAAATCATATCAATCTAAATTATCTTGTATTTTTCACGCATGATGCTGGCAAAATTTTATTTTATTAGGAGTTAGGACAGTTTATCACTCTACTAAAAAAAAAAGTGAGGAGCAGTCAGATTAAAAAAGTTATGCAACGTTGAATAATTCAAATACCGAATTCGTTTTATGAAACGTGACGAATTAATGACACGGAGGTAGGTAACTCTAGTTTTGAGAGAGGAAACTTTATTTTGTGTCGTGTTCCTGCGCGTGAGTAAGGTCGCCAGAGCTCATAGGGGAGGGGGGAAAGGTCGGTAACGCGTGAGCGATGCTTCTAGTGTTGCAAACGTCCATATGGCTACGGTTACCGCTTACCATCAGGCGGGCCGTATGCTTGTTTACCGACTAGTTGTATATAAAAAAGGTACAGCTACCTACTGATAAATAAATAGCATTATTGTTTTCAAATAAATTATTTTATGTTTTCACTGGCCTTCTTCCCAAATCTTCCCAAGCTGCCTCAAACTAATCAATACTGTATGACAGTAGCTTGTCAGGTACATGGTATCGTCAGGTAGAAAAAGGCTTGTCAGTGTTAAATGAGGAAAAAGGAAAATATTGTATAACAACCAAATAGTTCATTCCATTTAAGGTAGGTAAGTACCTACCTAAAAAATTTTAGAATAAAATTCTAAGTTAACTACTAGTCAAAATAAGAAATTTCATGTTAATATTATGAAACGCCATTAATATTTATTAACATTAATGAGGGTTTACGACGCTGTAAATAAATACATTTTAATTACTAAACATAAAACGTAATGGCAAAATGAGAAATGGTAGGTACACAGATATTAAAAAAAGTCGGATATATTCTCGCTAACAAAAAACTGTGTCACTCGAGTCGGCCACCACGCTGTACGTACGAGCCGGCACGCACACATTCACACATTAGTTGAGCGCGAGTAATCGACTCTGTGTACACGGCGACAGAGTTTAATTTCCCGCGGAATAGCCAACTAAGGTGTGCGTGAGAGGTGGCCGACTCCATAGACACAGTTTTTTGTTAGCGAGAATATGTCCTCCGTAGTCTGTGGGTAGGTAGGTATATCGCAGTGAAGTTTAGAGAGGGGTGGTGTAAGGAAATTACAATAATTAGTCTAAAAACATAATTAAACAACGATTTGACTTAGTTTTTATGTTTCATTACGAAACTGAGGTATTTAGTTCCGTAATTATGTAAAAAAAAAACTATTAAACTTTAAGATATTTTTTGTAAGAAAAACTGTTTTTTTTGTTTAGTCTTGTACCAAATCCTGTGCTATGGAACTGCCAGATTCTACACAGTAGTTTCAAAAAAGTTAACAAAAAAGAAAATTATTTCTCGACAATTTATACAGTTTTCAACTGGGGTTCGAACCTGCGAAACCTAATCAAGTTCATCGTCTGACTAGAGTTTTCTAATCATTGAACTATTACTATAGATACTCTATATATCATAACCCTAAAATGTAAGCTCGATAAATCATATTAAAATAGTCGACCTGAATTTAAGTCGATACGACTAAATAAAGCTTCAGATATGTCAGATCTAGAATTGACCTAAATTTCTTTATTAAAGTTATCCATATTATACCTGAGTATCGACTGTAACCATTTTGGCTGGTCCATTTGACCTAAAACTCGTGAATACTTAAACATTATACCATTGTGCTATTTTATTAATGGAATCAATCGCTCAGTCACTTTATTAAATGGATTTTATGGCTAATGTTTAATGTATCCCGTTATCGTTAATGATATATTTTTTTATGGATTGTGTCAGGAATGACAAGTATGGCGGAAAGGTTATGAACTTTATGAAATTTATGGGTGACCCTGTGGCCAAATATGTCGTTAAAATCCCCTATTTCAGTGCCCCGCTTAGGGTCAGAATATAATTGGAGTGCACAGACATGTTTAATTAAGTTCATGACCATTTTCCAGCATGATAGAGCAAACATCATTTCTTGTCGATAATATATGTAATACGTAGTCAGACCATAAATTCCGACACAGTTACTTCATACGATATCTAATGCTAAAACAATTGCAGCTCTTATCCACCAGAATAAATTCAAGAGAATAGGTATAATGCCATTAAAATATTGTTGTCTAACGTTACATAAATGTGTACCTAGACTTCAATAGCTAAGTAAATAATTCACATAAGTTGTAAATATTGATAAAAGTAAACAAGGTAACGTACTCACTTGCCAAATAGCGGATGCCATAAATGGAACGATGACGGGTCGTGAGGATGTGGCGGCATGTGTGCCTGGGGCTCCCCGAGCGGTGTGGTACTCCCGACCTCCGTCTCCTCTCTCCTCCGGCCCATCGACGACGACGGAGTGGTTGATGACCTCCTCGTTGACGACGCCGAAGCAGCTGCCGTCGGCTCCAGTAAATTATGCAATGATTTCACACTAATCCGAGGCCGTGGTGACTCCTGGGAACTTGTACTACTACTCCTTTGGTGAGCCTGTGCTTCAGATTGCTTCACAGACTGCAGATAGTTGTTATTATGGTAGTAAGGCGACGTCGGGCTCTTCTGCTGTCCGGTTCGCGGCGATCTCTGACTACCCATCATGTTAGGATTGAAGTACGGTATCTGCAAACCGGGAAGGGGCATGTTCGGTCGTATGTTAGGGTTCATTCCCGGGTACATACCCTGTAGAAATGGAGAGTGATTCATTGATCGCTGATTACTGTTATAACTATGCGCTATGGGACTCGTTCGCGCCGACGAATGCGTTTTGCTCTGATGATTTTTCGTCGAATGCACATACGGGTTTTGAACGTCGCTAGACTTTGATGCCATTTCTTTCATTTGAGCTTCCATTGGACTCTGTTTAGGTCTTTGAGACGCCGAGGCATTTGCGTGGTTCATCGCTTCCTGCCACATAGCGAATTGCAATCGATTGTCGTAATCCATCTGCGGCATCATTGGAAAACCGGCTGGACCCATAAAACGGCTCGAAGGATTAAACATTTGCGATAAATCAGGGTAGTTTGGCCCGGTATACCCGGATGAATTGAGGGCCTTTAAGAAATCCATGTTTTGAGAACATGCCGCCATTGCCTCGAGCTGACTAAAGTAAGGCAGCCACAACATCTGATTAAGCGCGGCCGAGGTGGCCGCGTCTATGTCACCCGCTAAAGCGTCCATTGACGGAATAGGCTTAGGCGGTTGATTAGTTTGATCAGGTTGCGGTGTACTCGGTTGTTCTGTACTCGTTGGGGTTTTGTGTTGCGGCTTAGGGCTCTCTCTAGGTTTAGGAGACACAATATTTTTATTAGCATCATTTTGTAGAATGTTTTCTAATTGCGATAACGATATTACAAGTATATCGGGATCTTGCAGTACTGACGGAAACGCGAAAACCTCCGGTAACCTCAATTCAGGCCTTTGTATTAATAACGCCGGGATTTCCCTGCCTGGGGCGGCGAGTAAATGGTTCAGTTTGTCTTTTGGTATTAATAAGGGATCTGGAATGTTGAAATCTGGATTTGTTTTAAGAACATGCAGCTGTTTTAACGGACTGATTTCGTCACTAGACTTATGCGTCGATCTGTCAGGTTTTTTAGTTTTGGAATCAGACACTTGATCGTCGCTGCACTTACTAAAAACTTTATTTATTTTAGCAAAATTTTCGAGGCATTCACGTTTTGTTTTTTTTTCTTGTGGCTCACCGAAATCTTTATTTAGTTTCCTAATTTCGTCCGAGCAACTCGAGACTGTAGGACTCGCAGATTTTCGATGTTTACCTAAATTTAACGGTTCACATTGCTGTTTCGTAATTGTCACTTCTGAGGTATACATTTTTGGTGACGGCGACGATAGTAAAGTTTCTAAAAATAATGCTTGTTTGCTCTTCGTGAGTGGCATGGTGAATATTTCTGGCGATGATGGAACTGCGGGGATACCACTAGGTTGTGGCGATTGCATTGCATCCGACTCCCTTGAGGGCGCTCGCGGTATTTCTATCCTTCTCGGTGACGCATGCGGGGTCGGCAACCGTCTATGTACGCTTAGATCTCTCGGTTGCTCGTCACTCTTTTCCGATATATTGTCCTCTAAAGCGTTCGTAGTTTCAGCGTCACTAGCCACCATCCGAGAAAGCACATTACTTTCAATATGTTTTATACTCAAGTCTGTAGGCACCATTTCTTCACTGTTAGTCGTCGTTTCTTCCAAATTTTTTACAAAATCTAAATTCATCGCCTCCTGCGGTTCTAAGCTTTGATCATTTTCATCACACACTCCAGATTGATCGTTTTCAATTAATGGCTCAATTTTGTCATCAATATTTTCACTAGGGTTATCATCGTTGGTAGCATGAATGGGTATCGTGACTTCACTTTGGTCGGATACCGACTGCGGTTGTTCCTCCTCATAAACTTTATCTTCAAAAGTATCGTGTAGATCAGGTACTGGTTCAGTATACATTACGTCGGAAGCTTCGACGTCATGGGATAGCCTCTTCTCGGCATTCTGTTCATATTCTAAATGGTTAACTTGAGTGGTATCCTGTAGCTCTGGTACTACATTCAACGTCTCCAGAGAACATTCAGCGGGCACTTCAGGGGCGAACACCTCGTCCGGTATGAACGTTTGCTCGACATCCTGCTGGTGCTCCTGAGGAGACAGATGATCTCCTATGTGATGTAGGTGAAGGAGACCCTGGGCGGCCGTAATACTACTGCGACCAGGTGACTCCAACGACTGCTCCAGTCGGTCGATAATATCGGCGACCGGCGCACTACCTAATAACATGTCATCCTCCTCCTCGGCATAGTCACCCGACCCATGTACTAAGTGGGCAAGTTTGTCAAGTGCCTGACCGAGAATCTGGTTATCTTCACAACCCTTCTCGACGAGAGACTCTAGCAGAGCTTCATCATGCGGACCGCCGAGCTCGGGTAAGTAATGCGCCTCGCTGATCGTCTCGAACAGATCCTTGTGCACGACCAAATCGTTCTGGAAGGCGTCGTCCTCCACGGCGCGCTCTGGCGCATGGGAAAACATCTCCTCAGCCGTTTTCGGCTCGCCAAGCTCGAAAGACATGACTTCACGCGCTACCTGCTCCTCCGGCAGGAACGTATACGGCACGGAGGCGCTCGCTTGAA